>SCDT01000564.1:14693-47892 GCA_004143765.1 Drosophila melanica | reverse complement strand
CCCTACGCACTCCGTCCCCTCAGTTGCCACGTTTTTGCAACAGTTGCACACACACAACTTAAAGTTTAAACTGCTTTCCGTACAGATTCCCTGGCGATTTGGCTCATAGGAAATCAATACAACTGCACTGCGATTGCCCCCAGTCTCCTGTTAAGCTTCAACTGCTACCAATTCCTGCCTCCTCCTCTCCTCGCCCGCTCCGCTGCTCATCAGCTAACGCAATAGCCCGCGGTCAAAATTGACTTACTCGCTGGCTGGCTGGAGCTGCGACTGGCACTGGATAAGTCCGACTCTGGCTGCCTCGTTACTTTGACTGCCATTGCAGCCAATTCGCTGGCCCTGTCCCTGTCCGCCCAATAAGGCAGCGCCAGTCGCCGCCGGGCAGACGAACACACACACACACACACACACACATATGTACATATATATCCACATGACAGCAGCACAGTATCCAGCCCAGTCCCGGTTCCCGTCTCAATCGCTGTATGCTTCAGTTGCGCCATTCTCTGCGCCTACGCTGGGTATGGGTTACTGGGTTTGGGATTGGGTTTTCGTTCAGTTTGCTTTGCGTCCTGGGCGGCAGCTACGTGATCTTATTTTGTGCCACGCTTCCCTCTGCCGCATTTTATGCCCAATTTTTCTTTTTCTTTCGATATCAATTCGTGCGTTTGTTCGCTCTGTCGGTTGCTCGCTATTTTTTTTTTTTTTTTTTTTTTTTTTTTGGGTTTTTTCTTTGCTCATTCTGCGTTTATCCTTACGCCTGTCGTGAATTAAAAGGATTTAAAGTCGTTGCGCTCTGGCTAAAAAGATAGCTGAATGTTTTTGCAACTTGCGGTTGCCCTGCACCCTCATCATTTCTATCCAACTGTGTGTGTGTGTGTGTGTGTGTGTTTGTGATGTTTTTGTGGGTTATTACTTTTCAATATTGTCCTTACGGATTAGTGCGACATGTGCCCGAAGGCCAACTGGGATAGCGTTTAGGCGTGCGACACGGCTATCTTTGTGTGTCCACAAACCTTACGCTCCATTTACGACCCGCACGGCAATAATACCAACTTATGCTATTCCTGATAGATTTTTAGCTCCTTCTGATTTTCAGCCAATTTCAGTTAGCACCTAATCAAATCGACGAAATTTATTACGTACAGTTTCCAGTTAACACAAAATATATATAATATCATAATATAAATAGTGGTGCATATCAACAGATAAATTATACTGTTTTTTATAGCATAAAGCTTAAAAGCAGGAAAAATATTAAAATTAGTAATTAATATTATTATAAAATTGACTGACTTTCAAAAGAAATTTTCATCTTTCTGATTAATCTCTCCTTTTGGTTTTTCTCACTCAATGCGAACCTTGTCGCCGCATATTCTTTGCGTAGAGTACCATATGGCTGGCTTTGGTTAGCCATTAAAATGCGCCTCCCTCCGCGATTCTCACCCACTTTGGCTGACTATATTTGAAGTGTAGCCCTTTTTCACTCATTTGCAAGTGTGAATATGAATAAATTCGTAAATAAATTGCAGCTTTAAGCCGTTTGCAGCCAGGCCAATCAGACCACGACTCATGCACAGATACAAGCAGAGATATGGAAACGGGAAACAGAATTGGATGAAGAGGAGAGCAAAGGGAGCTTTCTGCAAGCAACAGCCACAACAAGGCGGCAAATATTATCCTTTCAAGTTGATTTGATCACGTACGCAAAAGGGAATTCCGGGACGCATAGCCGTACAAAATATGAGCTTGCTGGCGTAGGCCGGTGCCGAGTCCTGCGTGGCGCGGAGGCTTTCAGGCAAATCAAAAACAGCAACAAAAGGCAACTGCGCGAGTAGTAAGTGTATGTGTGTGCGTGTGTGTGTGTGTGTGTGTGTGTGTGTGTGTGTGTGTGTGGGTGTATGTATGTGGTTGCTGGCACTGTCAGCCTAAGGGACGCACTGCCACTTAAACATTAATAGAGCAGCGGGCGAGAAGGCAAACGATATGCGTAATAAATGTCGGGCACAGCGAGGCAGCGCTCTCGGCGGATGTGTCGAAAAAACTGCTTTGGCAAATCCTAAAATATTAAAGCCAGTCGAGCACAATAAGCGAAATTAAAACAATTGTGTGCCAGAAGCCGAACACTCGAACGAGTCAAGGACTCGAGCACTACCCAATTGCCTTAAGAAATATGGCACTTGAATGCCAAAGCCCTCAACCAAATGAGCCTTAGCCTTAGCTGTAGCTGGCCTGATCCTGCGCCTTAGTCCTGGCAATTTATGCCTCGTCGAAGATGCTGCTAAGCCCAAAACAAACGCCGCCAATTCATTTCGCGTGCCAGTTCGACTTCATTTAACCCAAAAGGGAAGCTCGAGCCCCCAAACCTAAGGACATTTAAAATTCCTAACCCTTTTGCCTGTGCAATGTCTTCATTAGCGAGTCCTTTGGTCACGCAACTGTAGCCTCTGAAATTAACGCGCCCAGGCAGTCATAAAATTTGCGTTTATTGATGCTCAACCAAATGCTACCAAGCACTGAAAACCGAATTGAAAGTGAAAATCCTTTTGTCTTAGCAGCTGGCTAAGGTTTCCCCATTTCTTTTTTTTTTTTTTTTGGGTTTTATGCTTTAAGAAAGAGTTGAAATATATTAGATTCTACCAATATTTACCCTTGCAAGAATAAGTTTAGAGTTTATATTAACTCCCACAACTTTAAGGAGAATCTAGAAAAGTTTAACATTTTCAACTACAATTTAGCTTTTGAGCTAACAGGGTATCTGCTAGTCTCTTTAGTTTTCGTGCTATTACTTTCCCAATTCTTTTTATAGTGAATGGTCAGCGGTTGACTTCGGAGTTCAGCAAATACCCGCGTAGAAAAAATTCTACAACTTTTAATTACGAATGCGCACGTGTTCAAGAGTCATTCAAAGCGGTTCTCCAGCTAGCGTTCTCCAGCTGCATAACTGACTCTCTAACGGCAAGCGGCTCACCAATCGACAATTTCAAATTTCCAATTGTCAGGCGACCGTCGCCGATTACCGTCTGTTGACAGTAGCTGTCAAAAAAATACCTCGTCGGGCTGTCGCCATTCTCATCAAGCATCGAATCTGAGTATCGGTCTCGAGCCTCTTCCACCCGTGCTCGCATCTATCGTATCGTATCGTATCGTATAATTAGGCGCTTTGTATCATTGAAAATTGCCTTTGACAAGTAAATGACAAACGCTTTTGATTGCTCGATTAAATCGCACAACGCAATTGTTAATTGTACGACTTGGGTGGGGAGGGAATAACATGGTGCGGGGCACGGGGTACGGGGTCTTGGGGTTACGGTTACGATTACGGTTTGGGTCTCGGTTTCGGTTTCATTTTCGGTTTGGTTTCATCAATGCGGCACGTCTACGGCTCATGATATGTGGCCATAATGCGTGCTGCGGCTCAACTAAGTACATTCTAAACTTTAGAGTCGGTCCGCACCACTTGCCGCACCACCACCCCTCTGTGGCACTGCAGGCGCCCCGCCAGGTGGCACCTTGGCTTTATTGATTTCTGCGGCTGGCTTTTATGAGTTCAGCTGAGTTGAGTCGTGTTGTGTGGGGTATTCGTACGTTTGCTTCTCGTTTCTTTGGCATGCCAACCCCAAGGCACATGCAATTAAGCGCACATGTGTGTAGCCTCTATAAGCGAACTGGGCTATGGCGGTGGCACGGGCACGGGCAGGGGCAGGGTATGGGGTTTCTTCTGCTCGGGCACCTGTGCGACAGGCCCTGTTGAAATTTTACAACTTTTGGCGAGCGCGCGTAGCAAGTTTGACGCCTCATTGACTCGAGTGGAATTGCGCTGGCTGGCAGCCCTGCTCCCCTGCTCCCCCGCTACCCCACTCCCCCTCAGATTGTGCTGCTGCTGCCCTGGCGTGTCACATGCATTTGGGTCGCCTTGCGAACGCTACTTTATGTGGCGCCTCATGTAGCTGCCGCTGTCCTTATGAAAATGGCGTCCTATATGCGCACATAGTACACGCTTTTCAGTGGCTTCGGTTTTGTTCTTTCATATTTTCCTATTTGTTTATTTTTCATTTTTATACTCGTTGACGAAGTGAAAGGAGTATATTGGGTTTTTGTAAAATTGGCAAGCATTTTGACATATAAAGAACTTTTTGGACCCATATCTAACATGTTTCAAACTCGCATTATTGTGCAAAACCGAATCGATTTTCATGTTTGATGGTATTTCGATCACGATTTGTCCTCTAGATTGTAATTAAGAAATAGGCATTATGAAAAAAACATTATTTTTTTATTTGCTGTACAATAATTATATATACTCCCCCCATATTTCAAATTGCCATCATTTTGTCAAAACTGAACCGGTTTTAATGTTTGATGGCATTTTGGACATTGTTTATCATCTTGATTAATTCAATATTCAAGAGATAAGCAGTTTTGAAAAAAAAATTTTTTTGAATATTTTGGTCGAAAATCATGGACTCCCCCCTTATGCACTTTCGAAAAAAAAATTTTTCAAAATTTAAAATTGCGAATTTATATTTTTAATCGATTGTGGGTATCATAATTAGTATAAAAAACAACATTTAATGTGATTTTGAGGGGGTCAAATTTTTGGTCAAAAATCATGCCAAAATTGACAAAAATTTTGACATGTGAAGCTCTCGAATCCATAAGTCCCATATTTCAAATTGCCATAATTTTGTCAAAACTGAACCGATTTTCATGTTTGATGGCATTTTGGTCATTTTTTATCGTCTAGATTATTTCTATATTCAAAAGATATGCATTTTTGGAAAAAAAAAATTTTTGAATTTTTTGGTCAAAAATCTTGTACTCCCCCCTTATTCATTTTCGAAACAAAATTTTAATTTAGAATTTAAAATTTAAAATTTGTAAATAAATAATAGGAAATTTTTGATCAAATTTGTGCATAATTTCTACCTGTATAAATAACACTGAGGAATATGGCTTGAAAGTTATTACGCTGTGAGCGAGTATAGTGCTGTCGGTTACACCCGACCGCAACATGCTTACTTGTTTTTTCCCCTTGTTTCGGTTTTTTTGTGGTTTTAGCCCGTGTGTTTTTATTTTGGCAATTAAATGCATGCGTCGAATGTCGACGATGGCGTTGATGGCCGCCCTGGGCTCGTGACTGAGCTGCTTTCACGTTGCATGCCGCATACTAAGTGTCATTATGAGCGACGCTTTTTCAACTGTGCTGCTGCCTAAAATCCTAGACGAGCTCTGTCATTATGGAGCCACACACACATACACTCATAACGCCCATACACACATAGACACCCACACAATGTTGCAATTACGTCGCTTCGGTCAAAGAAATTTGCCTACAGCATAATCCAATTTAAAGTGTTTAAATCAAATTTGAAACATCAGAACGAAGTGGCATTGTATAGTCCTGCTGCCGCTGCTTCATCCATGATTGCCAATGGTCTCTCTCGATGCGGGTGGAAATTTTTGAATTATGTTCTAATAAATGTGGTGCGGTGGTTGCTGTTGCTGTTGCTTTGCCTCCTCCTCCTCCCCATCCTCCTCCTTCAGATCCAGGAACGGCTCGTCCTGTTGCTGGCCTTGGTTTGTTGTACCTACGCGCCGCTAAACCATGAAATGCAATCAAATTTGCGGTCGTCAAATGGCAAATATTGCGTACGCCAACCCCCTGCACAAGGCCTGCCCCTCATCCGCTCTACGAGCACACTTTAAAACTTAGACTGGGGGCGGTGGCGGTGGCGGGGGCGACGGAGCTGTCAGTGCGCGTCAGTTTGCCAGCTCGAGCTGACAGCCTCCCACCGCCGGTGTACAACTCAATTTTGAGTTTTCGGTTTTGGATTTTTGAAATTGCACGGACATGGAACAGCACCACGACAGCACCACATAGCGTCGCGAGTTAATGAAAAGGATACACATGTCAACTTCAATTTCGGTTTTGGCTTTTTTGTTCTTGGCCCGCCTTTGAGAGGTGTTTGCCACAAGGGTTGCTCAAATTAGTTACTTCCTGCCCCCACCGCCACCCGGCCAGGTTTTGGCCCGAGGGTTGACTCCGGTAGGTGTTGCTCAGCGCAATCTGTTACATTTTTCTCTCAACTCTCAGCTTTTGGCAGTCGTCTTTCAATGCTCAATTGTCGTTATTGTTGGCTTTCAAATATTTGCACTTGTGCCTAGCCGGGTGGGTGGAGTGCTAATTCACCCACAATGCAGCCACAATTTGCCCACAATTGTTGTTTGGTCTCACGACTGCGAATATTTGTTTATTTGGCCAGAAGTTTAATGCACAATCAATGTTTAAGCAAAGAAGCTTTCGTTTAATTAGCCAACTGCGTTTTGTTTACCAAACGGATCGCATTATTCGAGTCGGGATGGGCACCCATTTCCATTCCCATTCCCACTGCCAATGCCAGGGTCATTTGGCTGTTGAATTGCGCTTCTCAATGCACTCGAAGCAACGGAAAACTATAAAAAATTGTGTTGGGGCAATCAATTAATTATGGCATCGACATCGAAACCTTACACTCCCAACCTAGGCACTTAGTTTGTCTCTATTGACTTTTTGTTAGGGTTTGCACAGCGGTTAACATAAAAGATACTTAGGAAAATACAAAATGCTAATCAAAATGTAGTCATTTGTATGACAAAGATGGAGTGAGCAAGTTTTACACATCAACTTAACTAAATAATTTATATTTAATAAAGAAACAATTTGGCTTTTTGACATTTTTTATTGGTGGCTTCATTTAATATTTGAGAAGCGCATAGAAGCGCTCACCATTCAATCTTTCCATTTTGCCATTCAATGTGGAACTTGTTTTCACAGCACAAATAGACAATGAAAAACAACAATAACACAAAAGATGATTTATCGTGTGATTAAACAGGAAGATATTTGTGATATTTTTTGTTGTTGTTGTTGTTTTTTTGCAGCGTGACTGCAAACATGTTTTAGAGATTGTTGTTGTTGTTTTTAATGGTTTGTTAGCTTTAATTTAGAATGCAATACGCTATATATTCTAAATTATAGAATTGCATTTATAAGTAATATTAATTAGCTATAAATAACATGAGAAACAACTGCAGCAACTTGTAACTGGTTTTGCGCTGTTGACTAAGCCGCCCCCGGGGCGCGAACAACAAGCCGCACAGTGGCTGCGATATGTAAGCGCCCGGGCGATTACAAGGCCCACGTTAGATATAAATAACATATAGCGCACTATAAATCAATGAGGCCACAGCGGAACAGGGGGCTAGCCGGGGCGAGCTAAGGCGGACAGTGATAAGCTTTATCGCACGGGCGCGTACGGTAATTAAGAGACCAAAACTAACATTAATCTGGACAGGAATATGCACGAGTACTCGCACTGGCACTCACACTGGCACCCACACATATTCAGCCAGTCGTGGCCGTATCTTATGCTCATTAGGCACAGCCTGCGCCTTGACCGCCAAAACCAAAGTTCAAAATAATTAATGACCTCTGGCCAAACTTAATGAAAGACGTAATTTTTGGTAGCTTCGCATTTTTGCTTCGCCAGTAGCAGGAGGCCACACTCCCCATATTAGCATTATGAGTGGGGAGTTCCTGTGGAGCTGGCTTTGATTTATTTATGGCCAGCCAACAGCTGCCTGATTACCCGGAACCTGACCTCTCAATGACCCGGTGATTGAGTGCCACTTGACCAATGTCTTGTCTAATTTGCACAGTGGGATGTCAAAGTGCGAGTGCTCTCGAATACACTAAGAGATTAAGCTGAAGAAGTGTACATGTAGGATTAGAAAAAATTAATTGAATTTTGAATATATCTATTATTTCATATTAATCTTTTCTTTTAAAATATTCCACATTACGTTAACTCAATTGAACTGCAAATGAAATAAGTTTAAATATTTTTAATAAATTTAAACTTTTTTCAAATGAAATACAACTTACAGCTAATATGAACCCAGACAAACTAGAAATATTTAAAGCTATTATTCATATATCTTACAATTGGCCATTATGATCTCCGCTAATATTCCCTTAGCATCCCACTCTATTACTTTCTGCGCCTTTTGGCCACTTTGTGGTCCTGTTTATGGCCTCGTTTTGTTTGGCTAACTGAAACGCTGGCTCTGCTGGCTAATGGAATGCAGTTATATAGGTAAAACTATATAAATCGTAATCGTAATCGTTGCAGCTGAGCGCCAGCAACATCAACATCAACAACAACAACAATAACAGCAACAACAATGTCACGTTCAATGTCAAATGCTTAGCAAAATTTGCAAAGGAAGCGTGCAAAACGTTTTAAATATTTTCTCATTAGATAGCTCGCCAGAGACGCCGACGGTTGGTTGACTGTTTGTTGACTGTTTGGCTGCTTTTTGTACAAGTTTATATGAAATGTCAAACGGCAACGACAGCCGCCGCCAACAAAAACAGCAGCGAGAGCAACAGCAACAACAAATACAACTTGACCTTCATTTCTCACAAGCGCAACTGCAACTGCAGCTCCGACAACAACAACAACAACAACAACAACCCACGGCTGCTGCTGCTGCTGCTGTTTATCTCTATGAATGTCTCGACTAGCGTCGACT
The DNA here is from genome assembly GCA_004143765.1 of Drosophila melanica. Classification (NCBI taxonomy): domain Eukaryota; kingdom Metazoa; phylum Arthropoda; class Insecta; order Diptera; family Drosophilidae; genus Drosophila; species Drosophila melanica. The sequence goes on along the minus strand of SCDT01000564.1, from coordinate 39,315 downwards.
GGGCCTGGCTTGGACTTGGTCTTAGTCTGTGTCTCTGTCGCGGTTACGAGCGCTGGCGTCTAGCGGGGATCGGGCGGCTGTCTGACAGAAACATTGAATTGCTGTTGCTGTTCGTGTTGTTGTTGCTGCTGCTGTTGTTGCTTACGTAAGTGGCTGGCAGCAGGGCGCTGCGCACTGCCGCCGCCGCCTGTTGAGCAACATTGAGACAAACATGTGGCAACTATCGACAGTTATCGCCATAAATTTTGACACTCACCGCTTGGCAAATGCAAAAGTGTCGTCAGCGGCGACAAAAATGGACAAATTGCGCCTTTGGCTGCCAATTGAAATGTTGCCCCCATCTACATTTCTCTCTATCTCTCTGTATCTCATTGTCTCTCTGTGTGTGTGTGTTGTTTTTTTTTATATTTTGCAAATCCTTTAAATGTTTGCGCTGTCACGCAGCAAATATTTCACATAGAGCACACGCAACGCAGAAAAAGGCGCTGCCACGCCCACAGTCCAACTGTCTGTCGCCGCGTGGCTTCGTGTTTGCTGCATTACGTCAACTAAGACTAAGTCAATATTTAGTGGCAAATTAAAAAACAATCACAGAATATTGAAACAATAGAAACAATGCAACTGAACGGAGCCACCCTAAGCGGCCCAGGCGAGAGGGTTGTCGCCATGCGTCACATGTCAATCTGGCAACACTGGCTGTCGTGTGCGCTGCCTGCGCAAACAAGCGGCTGTCAACTTTTGACGTTCACTCAAATTAGAAAACAGCGCAACAATTATTTCAATGAGAAACTTCAAAAACTGGCTGGCAAAAGTAAAAGCAGAACCCAAACTCAAACTGAAACTGAAACTAAGACTACAACACACATTTGTGTCTCTTGTTCTCTACCCCATGTCACTGTTAAAGTCATCCGACTCTGGCCGGGATTGGGGTGTCTGGCTGTGCCCGCGAGCATCAATTTTGAGGCGTCCCCAACTCATCAGCAACTAACGCAATCATCGGCCTGGCAAGCCACCACCAACGAGACCTCATCAACTCGACGCCATCGCTGCCATCGCTGCCAGCCAGCCAGCCTCCTGATGCCCCCGTCCGCCCCAAGCCACCATCAGACCCAAAAGTGTCAATCCAATTACCTGTTCGAGCGCTGGAATCTTTTGCGACATGTTTCATAACGGCAACGGCGAGTTTCGTTGGCCCAAACTCTCGCTTACAGCCGCTTCCACTCCCCTTGTCCCTCTCATGCGCATTGTTGGCAGTGCATGCTTCGTTGGCTACACACACTACACACACAGACAGAAAGAGGGAGAGGGATAGAGAGAGAGAGCGAGTGAGAGAGTGGGAGAGTGGGAGGTGGAGAAGGGGGGGAGGGGAGTCGGTTGCCAATGGCGTTTATCAATTTGCCAGCGTTTCGATGTGTTGCAGCAGACGACAAACTTCCGTTGGGCCCACCCACAATGTGGTCTACAGTCGAGTCGCCATTGGCACTCATTAACACGTGTTTACTTAGCCTGGTCCTTAAGCGTTCGATCGACGCCAATAACAAACTGCAAGCTCATGCTCAAGAATTGAGAATCGAGAATCGAGAAAAGGGTGCAATGCAAAGGTAACCCCAATTGAGAATCCTCTAAAAGCAAACTCTCGGTTCATTCACCAACTTGTAGTGTTATTATTTTCATTGTTAATATTTGTTACACGCCTTTTGTCTGGCTCCTCAGCTTCACCTCCACCTCCACCTCCATCTCCATCCCCATCTCCTCGTCGAGTACTCGTATTTGGAGTGCATTTGATTGCAGGCAGGCAGCCCCCGGTTGATGACTCAATGTTGGTTGGTTGGCTGGCTCCCGGCTGAGGCCTAAAGTGCTTATTTAGTGACTCGCCAGAGACGAAAGACACTTCTCGAGAAGATCGCCGTCGTTGTTGTAGCTGGCTGCCGTTTGCTCGTTCTTCGCTTGTTTCCACTGTTTGCCCAGCCACTCCAGGGGAACGAAGACAAAACGAGTGACGCCGTCGCCAACTGCAGCCCCAACATTGATTTCGACTCAAGTGCAGCAAGATGACCAAGTTAATTTCGAGCCTCGAGACCAAGCTCAACATTTTGGGTTATCAATGGCCCTGGGCCATGCAGCAAACACAGACAACAACAACAAGAACAACAACATCAACAGCAACAGCAACAAGAGCAACGAATGTCGTCTCTAATTGATATGGCTAAATGGCCATCTATGTAGCCAATGGCCAGACAAAAGACTCGACTCAAGATTGAAACTGGCCAAGAAACTGTAGAAACAACTGAAGGTACCTAGACATGTTTCATGTCGATGTCGCCGTTGCGTACGTGGCAATGCGTAGAATTCCATATAAAATAATTAATGAATGTCACAGCAAATGTTTCGCTGCCATTCTGGTCGCCAGCCCGACGAGGAGCAGCCGTGGAGGACGCGGTCCAAGGGTCCAAGGCAGCAAGCGGTCCAGTCGTGGATGAGCGTTCTCGTCCTCGTATCGTTTGTCAGCATTGCGCGCATATTTGGCGTCAATATTAAGTGAAACTGATGGATGCCTGGATGGATGCTTGGATGCTTGGAGGATGCTGGCTCGCTATACAGGTCTTCTTCTGTTCGGCAAGCAAAAAATAATTTTGAAGCGCACTGTGGCATGCAGCAAATGACAGAGAATGAAATCGTGAAAATATTTGCGTGTGTGTCGTATGGTTACTGTCACACTTAACGGACAGGGGGACACATAGACACAGTTGCACGCACACACTCACACACACAGGTAACAGGTAACAAAGCGGCCAAGCATCCAAGTTGCCTTAAATGGATGCAAAAGGATGCAAGGCACCAGGCACAAAAATGCTTTACACTGTTGTCTGCGTAGCAAATTTGTAAAATTAAACAGTCAACAGCAGCCAGGGGCAAAGACAACACTGTGAATGGTTAAATGGGAGCGGGGAGCGAAGATGAGCGGAGAAGGCGACAACAGAGCAGTCGATGGACAGCGGGGCAACAGAGAGACAGAGAGAGAGAGAGATAAAGAGAGAGAGAGGCAGCAGCCATACTTCAATTAAACCAACTTCATTAAATTTCAGCTAACAAAGGCGTCAATGTGGGCGTGGGAGGCAGGAGACATGCCGCATGCGGCATGTGGCAGGAGGCTGGCAACATGTAGTACGAGGTAGATTGGCTGAGCAATGGCTCTGTGGCTCTCGTCATCTTCATGGCAGTTACACGTATATATAGCATGTATATAGCATAGTCTAGATTGGGCAGAGTGGCTGGAAATTGTCAGTAAATTGGCTCAACAACAACGAAGATGCCATCAACAACGGCAGCAACAACAACAGCAACAACAACTGCAAAAGCCAACAACAGGCAAAATTGCCAAGCAACATTTTACTTCGATTTCTCGAGGTTTTTGTGTTTTGTCAGCAGAAATTTGCTTATGTGAATGCTATGGATAAGGTAGAGCAATGAGAACAATAGCCAAATGTGTAGGTAAATGAGACAGAGACGAAAGAAAGAGAGAGAGAGAGATTGAGTTGAATAGCGTAATTTCGAAAACAAGTTACAGCCCCTAGAAGCAAACTATGAATGATTCGATAGAACGAAACAAACACTGCCCAACAAGAAACAATGTACTTTAATCAGACGTTTCGCATAGCTCCAGGAGAGCTCTTCTGATTTCCCAAACCAATTTATTCGCTGAATAAGCTGAAAACGAAATTCACAAATTTACTGAAATATTTAATAAAATTGCTAATATTCTATTTCTATATAAGAGTTAGTGAAAATGAATTATTAAGAATCTTTTTTATATATTTTTGAATAGCGATATATTGCATCTCTTGTCAAATACTGCTCAATATGACTATTCAAACAGGTAGCTTGACTCGAACTTTGCTCTGTATCAAATGGACTTTTAACACCCGTTTAGGCCTATTTCAATTGTCTCATTTTCGTGCGCTGACATCCCCCACATACTAGTATTAACACAATGAGCCCTAAGTTACTGCCAAACAACAACAAGCACACACACAAACACACACACACACACACTCACACACACACAAGGCAACTTATCTAGTGTCCCATTTAACACCTAACAGATTTCCGCTATCAAGACTCGACTCGACTTGACCAGAGACAAATCACAAGATGGTCACATAAAACTAGCGCCCAATTCGCCATCAATTTCCAATACGCGCCCTGAACTTTGATTTTATTTTCGGCTGAGGCGGCCCTGTACAGTGAACACACACACACACACACCCCGCAACAACAGAACTTGGCAAATTATGCTGTTATCTTCATTAGGTTGACATAAGTGCAGCCCAAATGCGCTACCCAAAGGAATTGCCGGACTAGTGGGGCCGCCTTTTGGGGCGGGGGCGGGCGTCAGCAGGTCAAGCAAAAAAGTGAAAATTGTTTATAGAGCGTGGGTCGAACAATGGTTTTTGGTAGTTGGCAACTGGCCTGGGGTCAGTTTTTTAGTAGCCGAACGCCTAAAATATCAAGAGCAATGTCAACGTCTTTGATGTGGGGGGCGTTTACCCCAAGGGCTGGAGGGGTGCCCAACACATACACATACATATGTGCAGCGTCAGCTATTTGTGTGTTGTTGACTCAAAGGACGCGTGTGTCTGTGTGTTTTTTTTTTGTTGTTGGTTTTTCTAACAGTTCTCAGTTGTGTACAAGGTTTTATTGGTTATTGTTGTTGATGTTGTTGTTGTTGTTGCTGGCTGCGTGTAATGCGTATTTGACAAATAAACAGTTGATTTGCCCGCTCGGCGATAGCAATCAAAGTTGGACGACGCCAAGTAGTTAAGTTGTTTGGCGCTGGTAAACAAGTAATCGACAGCAAGGAGCTGAGAGCCCCACCCGGTCCGAACATTAGCAGGGGCATTGATAGCTGCTTAGTTGCTAAGCAGGTCAAAGCCAAGGCAGCCCACACACGCACCCACCGTGGGCGGGACGACTGTGTGGTGTGCGCGGGGTGTGTGTGTGTGTGTGTGTGTGTGTGTGTTTGTGTGTGTTTGTGTGTGTGTGGCAGGCATGTGAAGCATTTTAAATTTACAAATTCCGAGCGTGCACATAAAATCAACAGACAAGCAGCTCAAGCCGGGCGCAAGGGTAACCCACCTAAGCGAGAGCGTATTACCAAATACCGGATTCCCTATCCGCACATATCGGCGAGTACCTCAGCGCGTGACAATGTCGGGCGATGTCCAAGAATCTCTCTCTCGCACAGCTCAATATCGATTTCCTTGACTCCCGTCTAGATTTTCAGCTGGACACATTAACATGCAGGACGCATAGCTGCCCGGCCACTGCCAGCAGCAGGAGCAAACTCTATTGATTGACACAACTTCCACTGCGCCTCGCCTCCTTTTTTCCCCTCTATCTTCTTCTTCTTTTACTTTTTTTTTGGGCTCTGCTTGCAGTTTTTCTGTGTGTGTGTGTGTGTGTGTGTACTTTTTTTGGGCGCGCATTTTTCGGAGAACGCCGGAAGCGCTTGTTTAAAAGAAATTTTTTTTTGTTTTGGGGGCCTTGCGGGTCTTTCGAGTAGCTTTGATTGCGGGACTGCAAACAATGGGGCAGCAGCGCTGCTGTTGCAGATTTAATGAGCATAACGGTGAAGTTTTTGATGAAACAATACGAAAATACGAATCAAAGTCTGGCAACAGAGGGCAGCGCATTTAACAAGCGCTCGTAGATCTTATCGCCTTTTGTCATATTCAGCGAGACAGGCAGTCGCAGCTCCAAGACGGGCTCGTCCTCATCCGGCTCATCAAACTGCACAGAATGAGGACCACTGTTTCTTTTCTTTTTTTTTTTGTTTGGGGGGAGGGGGGGAGCCAAAGGTGCAGACAGGCCGTCGCAGCTCCCAGCTCTCAGTAGGCACATAAATCGTCAGCTGTCAAATGGCAAAGAATTTGTGGTCAGCGTGGTCTTGGCTTGGCCATGGCGTGTTGGCCAAGATCGGAAGTGCGTAGTAGCATTGCCAGTTGCAGTCGCAGTTGCAGTAGCAGTTGCAGTTGCTGGTCGACCTGGTATCGACCTTATCGCTACCATATAATGCTTAAACTCGGACTGGGCCTGGACTCGAATGCACCCGGACCCGGGGCTGAAGGGGTGTGAAGACATGCGCCGGCGTTGGAGCGCGTGATTTAGTCGAATTCACGAACTTAATGAAGCCCTTTAAATCACGCAAACTTTTGCGCCACTTAGAATGCGGCCACAACCGCTGCCCCGCTGCCCAGATTGAGCCACAACAACTAGTCAGCGACTGGGCATGCAAGCGCTCCAGGAGCCCCCGACGGCAACTCCTAAAGATCTCATTAACACCACGCGGGCATAATTAAAGCCGACGACTTACAAAGTCAAATCGCGATTGCAGCCGGCCCCAAAAAGCGTGCACAGCCAGCAGCAACCAGCAGCAAACAGCAGCAAACAGCAGCAACCAGCAGCAGCCCAGGCAGACCAGATGCAATCGAAGCAACGACCAAAGCCCAAAGGAAACCCAAACCTTGCCCGGCGCTAAGTGTTGCCGACCTTATAATGAGCTGGCTCTGTTGCAGCGTGCCTCTCTATTCACTTACCAATTGCTGTTTATAATCTTTATAGCCGATGCTGCCTGCATATATCTAAACTGTTGTCGTTGTTCTGCTGCTCTTTAAGATATGTCCATATATATATATGTATGTATGTACGCCATATGATTATCAGAATCAACACGAAAACTCTCAAAAATGCGCATCAACTTTTCTGGTTTGGCATTGAGCGACCAATGCAACATTTGTCGTTGACATTCCCTGCAAGTTGACGCATTGATTGATTGATCGATGCTTGGCTGGATGGAAAGTTGCTGGCGTAAAGAAGCAGCTCGCTTGAACGCAGCAACCACAACCACAACAGGCAGCAACAACAGCAACAACAATAATGCTCAGCACTGATTGTTGAAAGTTTTGCACCTCTTTGCTGAAAGTTCACACGTGCCACAAGATCTGGCAAAATATTTGATTTATTTTTGTTATATGCCAAAAGAATTATTTACAACTTTCGCTGCTCGATGCAGTTTCCAAGTCATGTTTACACAATTTGATTATTTTTTTTTAGTAAACATGTGAGAGAGAGAGTGAGAAAAAGGATATTCCTAAAAAGACACAAAATGTATAAATTGAAACTTTGGAGAGAACGGTTCTTTTTTTATAATTATGTCAAGTTCTCGCCATGCTGTGAAAATCGCATAGAAAGGCGGTTAGTACTTAGGAGAGATAAATGTTAAAAGAAAGCTATCAATGTGATATGCATATTAGAAACATTAGAAACAACATTTATTATTTCTAGTCGCTAAGTTATTTTATTTGAAAATTGTACTTAGGACTATTATTATCACTTACTATTAATATCAACATATGCTATTTTTCACTTTAATGGTGGCTAAGTTCCTTCAGACGGAGATTATTTTTCGTTGAGATCTCAGCTTCAGCGAGTATAGCCCCATCTTTTAGATACTTAAATCCCAGGAATGTGATTAAGATAAATCTAAGCAATTTCTTTCAATTGTGGATTTGGCATTGCCAGCTGATAGCCCGTGCTGACAGACAGTCTTCAACGCGGCTCTTGAAAAATCGCACTGATAACAGCGGCCCGTACATAAACAAGAGAAATCTCGCCCACTACACGTAACTAAGCAACTCCCACGGCTCTCTATGGGCGATAGCCAAGCCCAATAGCCAACTAGTCGCTGGCATCAGTGGCCATTAATTACGATTACCACGTGGCAAGACACACGACCTGGCGGAAGTGCCGCTCATTGCAGCAGGAGCAGGGGAGTGGAACGGGGTCTGGAGTATCAGCAACCAAGTGACCACCGACTCCGAGCCCGAGACCGACACCGACACCGACACCGACACCAACTAATAAACGGGCATTTGTATCGCAATCAATTGTTTCGAAATTGTTGTACACCATTATGATCATTGTGCCCGACCGTGAGCTGCCCTGCTAAATGGTTATGGCCTGTCATAAGTTGCCAGCGGGGTGGCGGGTAGCTGGGGTGGGCGTGCCCTGCAAACACCCTGCGTAGTGCTCGTATTCCCAAATGAATATGCAAAAGTGCAAAAGAGACTGAGTGTGGAGAGAGACAGGGAAACGGGGGGGCAGCCAGGATATCTCATGGCTGTTTCCGTTTGCACAATTATGTTTATTAAGAGAGGCAACGGCCAGAGACGAAGGCAGGCGCCATCGTCAAAGATGATTTAGTTACTTCCGCTTGGCCCAGGGAGCGTGCACAGCTCCGAGCTGAAAGTCAGTCCGAGGTTTGGGGGGGTTACGATTTTTTGGGTGATAGAGCGGAGTTCGGAGTGCGGAGTGCGGAGTGCGGAGGGGGCGGCAGCAGCAGCAATAAAAATATATTAGTGCAATTACAGCAGCCAACTGAGCCAACAGACGACCGTCTAAATTAGGCGCCCGTCTTGAATCCTTGTTGCCGTTCTTGTTGTTGTTGTTGCTGTTGCTACTGTTGCCATTTCATTTGTTTTTGAAGCATTTCAATTTCTCTGGGGGATTTGGCCTCCGCCTATTTATATGTCCGGAGCCCACGCTGATTAAACCAAATTTGCCGTCGATTTACAGTCAGTTGCCTGCAAGAAAACTACTTTCGTTTTTGTTTTTTACTACGCACACAGTTTTGACATGGTTGCTCCTTTAGATCCTGGCGATAGCTGCAGCTCCGCCATTCAATTTGCCCGAATTGGCGCATGTTAATCAGCCAGACACGAGGCACACTCGCAGACGCAGATGCTCCAAAGCATTGGCGGCATCTTAAAGCCTCGCCAAGGCGCTTAAAAACCGAGTACCGAGTAGCAGGGCTGGGCGGGGGGTGCAGGATGATATGCTTGTGCAGTTATCCTGGGCACGCAATAACCTCGGCGAACTGCAGACAATCAATCTTACTTTGCGCTTTAATTCAATTTCGATTGTGACATCTGCCTTTGGTCGCAGTCGCAGTCGCAGTCGCATATCCTTACGCAGGAATTGCTCGGCAGGCAGCCTCGTGCACTTTTGGCAATGCGCTCAGGCGTGCCACTTGCCGGCACAGGATTAACGACTGCGACGTCGACGGCGACGGCGACGGCAACTGAGGCTGCAATCCGTTTGTCCATGTCCTCTTTTTTTCTCCAACTCATGCAGCGCATGTGGCTGCCGCTGTCGCTGCGTGGTTGGCTGTGTCATGCGTGAGGGCAGGCAACGCTACTCAATTTCGCGCGAACACAAAAAAAAAAAGAAAGAGAAGTGAATTGACAGTCGCCCAAAGGATATTGTGACAGGCGTTCGACGTTCGGTATTGCTCGGCGACAACGGCACAAAAGGATTCGCATTTGGCATTTCTGGGGCGGACTGCTGCCAAACATGCCGCAAAGGGTGGCAACGCATTTTTGGGCTCCCTCAGTTATTAGAAAGTCCGTCAATGTCATCCAGTGTCGCCACTAAACGATTTTGCCAATCGAATTTGCCAATTTCACAAGCTGCCAGCCAAAGGACATTGGGACTAGGGGAATCGCCGAAAAGGGGTTACTTGACCGGCCAAAGTTAATCGGAAGTTAATACGCTGAGTTGCCAGATTTGTTGCATGCCGCTGCTGTGTCACGGCCTCAACTATTCCAGATGGAATTTTCATTAAAATCAGCTCATGCACGCGACAGTTTTGGGACGCGACGCAGGACACAGCTCGCAGGACAAACAACAGAGGCGTAGGTGGCTCGCCCGAGAACGTCAACTAATGAGAAATTCATAAGCTGCCCATCGATACCCAACCGAACCCAACATCCAACATCAACATATGCGCTGGCAAACAACCAACCAACCAACCAACCAACCAACCCCTGCCGCCCCTGCTTCGGGCTGGGACACAGCCTCGGCCTCGGCCTCACCCTCAGCTGTGATCGATCACAATTTCTGTGTACTTAATAAATAATTGCAATATAATTATGCACGCAAAAGCAAATAGCCAAAATATTGTAGGCCAAGTCGTAGCAATAGCTGGCATTATACACAAACATCTGTCGCAAAAAAACGATATTAAATGCAAAAAAAAAAAGCCAGAAATATTTGAAGTTCAACGAATATGAAATACACTTGCGAATGAGAGTATCTAAAAGCTTTATATTTTGGTATTTAACTATCTATAAAAATGTAAGAAAAAGAATTTTTCAGTCATAATAACAAGGTTCAAATGATTTCTTCACTTCACGCAAATTTGTAAATTTATAATCGACATTAAGCAGCTTTGTCTTATATTTGGCTCTGGTAAGCCAATTAAAACTATTGGTTATCTGATTTCAAATATCACAGACCAGCTGCTTTAGTTGTTATACCCGCGTCAACTGTATGTGGTATAATGAAGCTGATGCTCTACAATTGAGCACTGAAACTTGCATCAAATTCATGGCTAGCCCGAAGGCAAACTGGGCCAATCCGGGCCACTCCTTGTAATTGCCACACTGTGCGAGAAGAGGCAGCGGCTGACATTCAATTGTATTGTCAATTGCCGCTGTCGAAGATGCAGAATGGAGTGGGCAAACACTCTAGACCTCCAGTTCGGAGTAGTTGCCAAATTACCGCCACTTTCGGTTTGCCATCGTCAGCATCTGTGCTCGATTCTTGGCCCGCGGCTAAAGGCAACCAATGAGCCGTGTGGCGCTCCTGTTGACAAAGTCCTCAACGTATTCCTCTATTCGTATTCGTATTAGTATTCGCATTCGCATTCGCATTCGTATTCGCATTCGTATTCGTATTCGCATTCACATTGACAGTGACTAGTGGCTATGTATAGTGCACTCGTAATTATGGGCACAGAAGTTTGAGTAGGAAGCGAATTCTACGCTCGATACGGGATTGAATATTTATGAAAGTGGAAGGCGGAGACTAACTGGTCGCTCTGGCTGCGGCTGTTGATCAAACGGCAAGCGTAATCAGTTTGTAGTGGGGCCGGTCTGGTGACAACAGGAAAACAGGACATGAAGGACACTCGTTACGTTCTCGCACATTTTATTGCTGCAAATTCGATTGTCGCTGATCAAAGGCGAACGCACTTAAAAATGCTAAATTGAATTTGACGCTACAGCGCCCCCTATGCTACACCCCCAGCCCCCCAACCCTCCGCATTAACACCATTAAATCCCCCAGAAATGGACACGGTAACAAGTCCACCTTTGATATGATATTTACTGAAATTTTCGCATGGACTCCGGCTGCCGGTTTTTCACCAATTTTCGTCGTTGTTTTTTCTTGGCAGACTGCGTGAAAAACACATTAAGACTCATTTACGCGCGTCAAATATGCCAGAATGAAACGCCAGCGTCCCGCAGGACTTTCAATTTAAGCAGATCCAAAAAACAAAATGCAAGTAAAAGTGTTCAGTCTATAAGGCCTGACTAACATATATCCTGCAGTTAGCTCTACGTTGCTATAAAGAAGATGAAAATATCATAAGCAATAAGATATAGATATTAAATAGAATGAAATTTGTATTTCGTACAGGGTATCAAAACAGGAAAGAGCGCTAAGAATTAACAGGGAAAACGCAGCTTCCCACTGACGACACATCGCAATTCTCACACTTTAAAACTCACACTCTCTTTTTGTAATCGGGCCATAGGTGGCGCTGTTGTGCAATTTGCGCTTTTTGAAGTGCACACAATTGCGTAACTTATAGCCCCGGGTCATATTACACAGTCGCAGGCGAGAATCAGCCACTTGCCGAGTGCCCATTAACAGGTACTTCACTTTGTGCCCGGCCAGCGCGGCATCAACATCAGAATCCATCGAGCAACAACCCCTTGAAGCCCATAGTTGTTGGACTATGAATGAAATACCAGCATTTGGCATGGCACATCGACAAGATTTAACGCCGCCGTTTTCATTATTAATGATTAATGATAAGCATCCCAGCCGGGAGAGCTGCAAGCAACCCTTCTCTGTGGCTGTTGCTGCTGCTGCTTTTATCCTATTCGTCCTGTTCGTGCTCCTGTTCGCGGCAGTCAACACTCGCACGCGCTGAAGCTTTTGGCAAACACTAAGCGCTGCTTTTCGCGCCTTTCCACGTGATTAAAGGCAAGCGATGAGGATGAGATGGCGACATCAACCACGTCACAGTCACCCAAATATCGGCACTTTCACACGCAAATGTACATAAAACATAAAACAAACTGCGCCGGCGGGTACTTTACTCTGAAAAGGGTTAGCCCGGTCGCAAGGCGTTACCCAAAATATTTGGGCACTGCGCGTGGGCTGTCGGAATATTGACTGCAAACTACGGACTACGGACTCTTTGCTGGTTAGTGGGTTGCCCCTGCTCGGCGCTTGGCTGGTGCGTGCGCTGGCCAAGTTTTGGTTCATTAGAGCGCAATAATTGGCATCATTTGGATTAATCAAGTGTTCATGTTAGTTTTTTCATTGCAGTTACAAAAGCAATACAATAATTAGGCTTTCAATATTACTGTGTGGATTCAATGAATTGATGCAATATCCATGTTAAAAAGTATCTCAACTTACGCTTCGAAATCTTATGTGATTTGACCCATCGAATATTTTAATGAAAAACATCTTTGGTGTAATTATCAATTCCCTTAGGCAAATTTTTAAAAATTGTAGAATAGACTATATTTAGAAACTGTCAACCCAACTATTTTTTAACATAATACATCAAAATTTTAGTCGTTTTTCATTTGGAAAGTTAATAATGCTTTGGAGTTTGCTTCCTTTCCACTCATAGCTATACATTCAAAATCTGTAGAGTTCTATTTAGTGTAGTACACACATTGCTATATCGCGTAGCCCAACTTTAAATTGAACTGATTGTCAAATAAATGTCGTGGCAATTGTTTACTTATGACCAAGCCCAAAATCTATCATATCTTCGCTCCCAGTTTTTTCCCATTTGCATTGTTCTGCATCAGCCTATGAGCTCTTTCATCTGGCATAAAGCTTGTATGTTGACGGTGCCGCCATTTGTCCCGTTTTTGCCACTTACGCAGTCGCTTTGCCATTAACGTGCCTTACCCTCCCTCTGCCCCTGCCCTGCCCCTTGCCCTTTTGCCAGCTCGGCCCACTTTCGCCTGGTGATGCCAACTGATAAAAATTGATGCAAAATACGCAAAAAGTCGCGAAAATCCTCGTGGAAAATTTTCAAAATTTTCACAGCTGATTGTGCAAGTGCGACACAAAAACACACACACACATACGTACGCACGGGGCGAGGGACGTACGACCGGTTGCTCCTTTTTGCATATGCCTTACACCAGTTTGTTCTCCCTCATCTCTATTGCTCTCTCTCACTCTCCCTTTGTTTTTTCTGACAATGGCAGGGTATTATATCAGGAATCTACTCCTCCGCCTACCACTCTACCCCTCCCTCCACTACCCCGCCAGTTGCTTCGACGAGCTCAGTTTGTTTGCATTTGCGTATCATCGACGCATGTCGCGAGGCGGCATTGCCGGCCCGCTCCTGGCAATGGCCTGTCCTGGCCTGGCTTGGTTTTGGTGGGCGTCCTGGTCCTGGTTGTCCTGACTGGTTGCCGACAACAATAATTCAGGCGAATTGCGTGCTGGATGGCAAATGCCTTTAATCTGTTGGAGTTGCCAACTGTCACGAAGCAAAATGAAATGGAAATCACACGCACTAATGGCAGACGGAGCTGGACTCGAACTCAAACTCGAACCCAGAACTGAACCCGGCCTCGGTACGCCTTAAACCGCTTAATGGCGGCCTCTTTTTTGTTGCGTTGCTGTTTGTTGCCATGGCATCAACTTTACGCAATGTCTAATTCGATTTGTTCTACGCCAACACTTTCATAATTTTCCATGTCCTTGCCGCTGTCTATTACAGGCTGACTGAAATGGACGCAGGGCGGGCTGCCTTATCTGCCATCTTTCTGCGCTGTGCCTAACCTCAAGCCTAACCCCGCGTCCTGTCTGACGTTGTCTCTAGTTTTTTTTTTATACACTTGCCCTAGCCATGTGCCCACGCTATCGCTGGCAATCAATCTGCCCGGCGCACATATCTCAACTTTTGCGTTTTTCAATCTGAGCATTTTGTGGGCTAAGTAACTCCGCGATGGCCCCGTGCCGATGGCGATGGCGATGGCGATGGCAATGGCGTTGTCTTTTGGCTGTCGCTGTCGCAGTCGCTGTCGCAGTCGCAGTCGCTGTCACTTTCGCTGGCACAGGGCTTTAAAGCTACGAGCTATGAGGCAGCCCAGCGGGAGGCCTTTTTTGATGTCACAAAAGGATTCACTTGATATTCATCAACATCAGTGTCTGTCAAACAGTCAGTCAGACAGTCATTCAATACCCCAGACCTAAAGGCAGTCCCAGTCCGGACCCATACCGATTCCAATCCCAATCCCAATGCCAGACCCAACTCCAACGTCCATTCCACACTGCGTCTCTGCCCGTTAAGTTGGACTGTTCGCTTCGTGGGCTGTTCACTCTCTCCTCCCCCAGGCCCCAGTGGGTGTGGGTGGTTCGACAGAGCCCGTTGCAATTTGATGCGTCTGGCTCGCATGTGCAGCGAGAGAATTATATGCCATCGCGTTGGCGATACTAATCTGATTAGTGTCAAAAAAATCGCTTCAATTGCGGACAGACAACACTGACAGGCCCAGCAACCCGGGCAGTTGTCGATTGAGCTCTTTATGAGTGGTTGTTCTATGCGATTATAGTTTGGTTTAATAACTGACTGAACTGGTTAACGATTTGATGGATCTGCAACACTTCAGCGCAGGTAAGCAGGGATATTTTCTATTATGTTGATCCGATCGGCAACCGACAACTTAATAAGTTAGCTTTTTAATCGTTTGTTGCCTAAAATAATAAATAATAATAAAAAAAGACAAAAACTATTTCGTCTTAAAAACTAGAGCAAAAACTTGTTAAATAATCAAAATACTCATTAACAGTATAAAAGTAAACAAAACAAAATACAATAACATTTATTTAAATTCACAATGACCACAATGCCATCAAGCATGAAAATCCGTTCAGTTTAAGTTAAGTTTACTTCTCAAAATTTTTGTCAATTTTTGCATGGTTTCTGACGAAAAATTGCTACCACCCTCAGACTTGGCTTTAATGAAAATTAACTCTGTTTTTAATGATATTTTGTATACATGAAAATGTTGTGCAACAATAAAATATTTTAATAGTTAAAGTTATTCTCTCCAAAAATAAGAGAAATATTTTTGAAAGTAAAGTTTTCGTCTTAGGATCATAGGATAATAGCAAGTGAAATTATCCGTCTTTTGCCTTTTTGCAAGGTTTCATTCTCATCAATCAGAATACGATTATATTTCATTATCATAGTTTTTTCGTAGTTTTGCATATTTTGTTGAAATAACTTTTCCTTCAACTGTTTGTTATTAAATGCTTAACAAAATCCCTGTGCTAGTTTCGAATCGAATCGCCAGCAGACCCGCTCCACAGTGCGACCAATCTCCTGGCCAGGGAGCTTCACGCTGCGTTCAATTAAAACGCATTTAAACGAGCTTGCGGATGGGTGGGCGGATGAGGCGGGCTCAACCCCAAAACTTTGAAATGGCTGGCAACTGGCGCAGCTCATTTCGGATGAGCGTCGTTTTAATTTAAAGGTATTTAAGGCGATCCATCATATCGTATCAGTGGGCCAGGCACAAGAGAGAGACTCCCGAGCCTGAGTCGTGGCCGAGACGCACGGTTGCAACTTGATATGAGCGCAGCAATCTGTTGTGCAATCGCGCAAACGAACGGCGCCCCTCCGCCCGTTCGTCCGTCCGTCGCCCCGTGGCGCATTATATTGGCCTGTCACAAGGGAGCAATTCGATGTCTCTGGTGCCGCTGCTGCATCGCTGCTCGGGCGGACGCATTAGTGGCGGGTCGGTGGCTGACAGCACTTGCGTTTGACTTCCAACACTTTGGGCAATTGTTTAGCCCCGAGTGCGGGAACAGAAGGCGGAACAAACGCCGGAACATAAAAATGCCAAAAGCGGAAACAAAAAAGGGATGTTCAAAAGCGTCGAACAGGGGCTGGGGGGGCAGGAACGATATTGTGAGCCGCTCAGCCGTTGAGCGTTGACAAAAGGCCTTGCCGTTTCATTTAGCAGCCATGCAGCAACACCCACCCCCACACCCCCGCGCCCAGCAACCTCATCCCTCATCCCACTGCGCATTGCACCCCTCTGCCAACAGAGTCTCTCGCTGTATATCTGGTTGTCGCCTTTCTCGCGGTCTTAAAACGATGATTAGGTTGTTATTTTAATTTGCCCATTGATATATCCTCGTTGTTGTTCTGGCCTGACTCTGCCTCCGTCAGGGTGGCTGGTGGCGGCAGTTCAGATTGTTTGTTGTTGTTGTTGCTGCTGTTATTTCTATTGCTGTTGTTGCCCGGGCTTTGTCTTTCCAGGCGGGGTAGCATTGTCAGCGTATTTAGCAGTCACGCCAAACCCAAAACGAGACGCAGCTCAACTCGTCTTGGACTCAACTACGCGTAACGTGTCCGCAATTTGTCATCGATTTTGTATTGCAGCGTTTTAGGCGTAACGAGGGGTTGAACTGGGTCTCTAACTGCGTCTGGAGCGGGAACGGGAACGGGAAAGGGGGTTGGGCTTGGGCTTGGGCTCTGCATTGATGCGCAAATGTTTAAATTATACTAATTAATAAATTGACTTCTAATGCAAACATTTTGCACAAATGTCGAAATAATTTGACCGACTTTCCGCACCAACCTCGGCCGACCCGGCGACCTTGATGCGCACCATTGGAGCTTCAGGAGTTTCTGCCGCTTAAGCAAAACTTTGGCAGTTTATATTATTTTCATAACAATAACAGCAGCAACAACAGGCTGCGTAGTTTATTTAAATTTATTTTAATGAAGCTACAAGAAAAGTGGCGTCTGCAAGTGGTGGGGGGGGAGTGGGGGAAGAGTGGGAGGCCACGCACGCGGAAATTTCCATGCCCGAACGAATTAAGCTCAGAAAGACACGAAAGGGTTGCGAGGACACGTGAAAAGGATTGTCTGCCAACGAGCAACGAGGCAGGACTACGGACTACGGACTACGACGGTGTTAATGCGCTCGCAGACAAGTGCCTGGCGTTTCGTCCTGCCGCAGGCTTTTGCCGTGAAAGGAGTAAATTAAATGATTAATACGCTTCGACTGTTGCCGTTCTGTGCGGCCCACGTTTAATTATCCATTGCCGGCCGCGCCGTATCCTGGTTAGGCATTGGCATTCGTTACGGTTTTACGCTTATCAAGCAACTGTCAACGCTCCGCACTTGGCTCATTAGGCGCACAAACTGCCGGCGAAAGGGGAGGACAGGGGGGACAGCAAATACTAGACAGTAACAAAAACACGCTCTATCTATCTATACTCGTTTCTCTATCCATCTCTCACTCTATTTGTGGCCAGCAGCTCAACGAAAAACAAACACCAACATTTCTTGCTTGTCAAACAGTGCAAATCAAGAGGCGAACTGTGCTGTGTGTGTCTGTGTGTGTGTGTGTGTGTGTGCGGCCAGGAAGTGACCATGGACATGACCATCAAGTTGGGTGTGTGTTGCGTGTAGTGTGTGTGTGTGTGTGACCAATGCAAACTCCATGGACACAATACAAATACATAGCCGGAACCAAATATGTTGATCAAGTGGATTCTGTATATACTCTATAGCATGTGGCATGAAGATATTTTTCGCATTCGGATAAAAGAATAATTTTTTGTTTTGTTTTCTTTGTGTGCGAAAGATATAAAGACATAAACGAAGAACGAAAAAAATAACAAAGCGGTCTGTTTACCCAACTGACAGCAAGAAAACCAGAACAAAACTGTAAACCCAGAAAAGGCTGAAGAGAAAAGTTAAAAAAAAAGTTGAAAAACTCTACACTGTTTTCTAATCAATCAAAATCGGAATCACATTCACTATACAAACTGTATGGGAATGGAATTTATATAATAATATAATATTATAATAAGTATAACAAAATTCAGTTTTGAAATAGTACGAAAATTAAAGAATCAAAAAAGAACTAGTTCCATGTGCACACACTTGGAACGTGGAACGCCGGCCAGTTTAAGCCAGTGCATCCACAAAAATACACAACTAACTGATGAAAAAAGCTGCAAAACTCGAGCGAAGCCAAGCAAAACAAATACACAAAATATAGGAGAATATGGTATATGTATATATAACTATGTGTTTGTGTGTGTGTATCAGTGCGCTGGGCTGTCAATGCCGGATGCTGCCACTGCCCTTGCCGCAATGACAACAACAACAACAACAACAATGCCAGCGAAAGCGATCCTCATTTGTATTCCAGACGCGCGCTGCGATGTGAGCGCCGCTCCGAATGCTAACAAGAATCCTCGGAACAGGCTCAGCCACGATGATGATGAAAGTGGGCGTTGTTTGTGTGTGTGTGCGTGTGCACGTGTATACGTGTATTGGTGTGGGTCGATATAGAGTAAGCGCCAAATATTAAAGAGCCATGCCTTTAAGAGGAACCTAACCTTGCTAGGAAGTGCGATTATGGACAGCGCCTCAGAAGCGGCCAAAGCTAATTGAAAACAGTTAGGACGGCCATATTTCTTAGTAAGTTGTCTGCTTTTGACAGCAGTTGGCAGGCTCCATAACGGCCATTTTGTCTTCGACTTGAAAAGGTTTTGGCGGCGTCTGCGCACTTTGTTTGCATATATATGAAAAACATTTTCAATACCGTTGAGATCTTAAATGCCCCAAATGCTAGCCGGGCCAAAACAATAATCAGCTGTTTCCCATACACAAAGCACATTTACACACACACACACACACACTTATACTCACACAGATACACATACAACCAACGACATGGCTCGCATGCAGAGCCAGGACCTTCGTCTAGCGAAACTCGTTGCTCGTAATTCAAATGCAAAACTCGTGCGAAATTTTGTTGCTGCCGCTGCCGCTGCTGCTGCTATCTCGCTCGTCCTTGCTGCATCCTTGCGATGACGTCATCAGACAACAGTCGGCAACTTTGTTGTCGATTTGTAATTCAAAATTTGTTTTCGAATACATTTTCCACTTCGACATTCACACGGACGCGTTTCCAGAATTTCAAATTTGTTTATTTTTAGTCCGCACCGGCAGCAATCTCTCTCGCTCTCTCGCTCGCTCTCGCTCTCTCTCGTTTGGTGTTGCCATCTTTGTTGCGTTACCTTGTTTTTCGCTTTGACTTTTCATTTTAATGCATGCAGCAGCCGTTAAAATTCAACAGTTTGCACAAATAAAAAATTCACAAAAAAATAAAAAACCAACTCGATACACAGCAAATATATATTTGTGAGTGTGTGTGCATCTGAGTGTTCGCATGTGTGTGTGTGTGTGTGTGTGTGTGTGTGTGTGTGTGTGTGTGTGTGTGGAAGGGCAAGGTTACGCGCACGCGACGACGACTCATAAACTAATTTATGATTATTACACGAGAGCTGATTTTTTATGCCCTCAGCGTATCGTACAGTAACCCCCAACGCACACACATACAGAAACATATATGTATATACATATATGTGTATATATAAAGAGCGAGTGTCATCCTGGTGCGCTCCACTTTCCATTTCACTCGCAGACACACATCACATCTCTTCCAGACGCCGCCTCCTTCGTTGAGGTAGATCACGAAAAAGTTTTTATTACAGAAATTTTACTTTTCCTTCCTTATTTTATTTTTTTTTTTTTGACTCATTTGTTACTTTTTTTTTCTTTGGCAAGCAAACAAACTAGCACACACACACACACACACATATACACATAGCATTTGTGCTTTTGTTTATTGTGCGATTTTATGAGCGGGCCATAATTTGTTGTTAATATCGGAAGAGTAAGTCGCAGTCGCTGCGCACTGGAGGAGGCTCGTCTCTGGCTCATCAGTGATGCAGACGAGCATGTGACCCACTGATATTGAAAGTTTTTATGCACTTGGCGCACACAGGCGCCGAGCACCAGAGCAAAATGCAACTTTTGCTCTTGACCTTAGGCAATTTGCATGAAATGCTCATGGCAGAGCGGCAGATTGTGGCAAGAGTGAGCGAGCGAGCGAGCGAGAGGGCTGGTCGAAATTCCTATTGGAATAATGATGAGATGACTTCAGGGGATTCAATGGGTATGACCAAGTTACTCGGGGTCGGTGTGTCCTAGAAAGCATATGGGCTCAGTGGAAAGCGCAGAGAAAGCTAAAAAGTAGCTAACATTGGACAGGTTTTGAATATATAATAAGATTTAATTATGCCGCGTTTTGGGTTAACGGGGACTACTAAAGGGTAATAATCGTAAGTTTAGTAGATATTAATTTAACCTTTTTGTAGTTTGACTTGTAAAGCAACTATATCTTATATATACTATATCTTATGATTTTAATGTTATTGAGTTAGTGTTAATGTTATATTGAGTTTTTGAGCTCTTATGAGAGCTTAGTGCTTAAACGCATTCAAATATTCAAGCCACTTATCATCCGCAGGAAAATCAACGCGTTGCAATCGGAAAACTTAACAAATTTCCTGACAAACCGGCGCGTAACTTTGCCGTGGTTAACGGCTGCTGCCACATCGATCATAATATCCAACTGGTTGTGATTTGTACCAACTCCTTAAACAATGTCCCACTAAAGCAGGCGGGGAAATTGAGAGAGCAAGTGTGTGCGAAAGAGGCAGCTGGCAGCGCAGCAGCAGAGCGGAAAATGTTAAAATAACGCGCTAACTTGGTTACCAAGTTTGCGCATTTTTCACTCGACTCGCTGCCAGCTTCCCAGTTTCTGTCCTGGTCTAGTCTGGTCTGGTCTAGCCTGGCCTGGCCTGGCCTGCCCTGGCCTGGCCTGGTCTCTGCCGACAGTTTTTCTTTGCCGCCTTCTTTTGTGCAATGTGGGCAAAAGTTTGGCGATGCCGCTGCCAGAGCGTTTATGCAAATTAGGTGCAAACGCATGCACACAGAAACAGAAACAGAAAGATTGACTGGAGGGTGGTGGAGGGGAGGGGAGAGGAGCTGGAGCTGGAGCAGACAGAGCGACAAGCAGACAAACATGGCGGTAGACGCCTTCGGGCAGGGACAGTTAGACAAACAGGCAGACATTATCCTGTGTCGCTGCTCCGCATAACTTTCACTGACGTAGCCGGAAAAGGAGTCGGTGTCGGAGACGGAGACGGAGACGGCGATGCAGACTGAAACTGTTTCGATGACGACGACAATGTGTGTGATTTGTGCGCCATTTTGAAGAGCAGCCAGCAGAAACAGGACGAAGCAGCCGCCGAAGACGAAAAAGATAAAGAAAAAGTCGAAGCAATCATTCAAATAAGATGAATTCGTTAAGAACTGGGCTACAAATGACAGCTGACAGTTTTTAAACGTCAGCCAAATATTTGAAGAAAAATAATAAAATGGGCAATCACAAGTTAGTTAGTTAACAAGGTTTTCTTTTACAATATTTTCCGCACATAATTTATGTCGCCCATTCTCTGTTTCCCGCTGTCATTGGTTTTTTATTATTCTCATTTTTTTTGTACTAAAAATCTATAAAACATAAATATAGTATAGCATTTCAATCTGCAACTACCCACACATTACAAATGCTACCAATGTCAGTTCCCCCCCTCAAATAATTTGCCCCTCCAGCAAGACCAGGTTTGTGTGTGTATCCAATTTGTGTCTGGCTGCATTCGCTCTCTCGCTGATATCAATTCATCATAAAATGAGATTTATGACAAAAACAAAGGCCTTATCGCAGACAGTATTTATGTAGACAGGTTGCAACTAGCACCAGCAACCCTCGCCACGCCCCCGGAGCCCGACCCCCATCCTGATGGACAGACACGCCATTCGAAATGACAACACACACGAACCGAAACTGAGAGCTGTGGACAATTGGGTGTTGAGTTGAGGCCTTAAAGCGGCCACAAATCGATAAGCTTAAATTTGAATTTCATTTTAAAGCCAGTCCCCATCGAGGGAATTTGCGCAATATCGAGCATACGCCCTGTGTCGCTTGTTTTTCAATCAACATTCGCCAAATAAGCTTTAATTAAGAAAATGGCACAAAGAGCTACAACAAAAAAAAAAAGAATGAAATAAACCTAAACAAAAAGAGTAAGTGAGTTGGAGCCCGAGGTGGGGCGGGTAAAATGTTTTAAGGGTACATTGGGGGATCGCGTTTTGCTGTTGTTGTTGCTACACCTCAATGCCAACTAGCAATTATTTATTATTTGGCGTTGCTTTGTTTCGCAGGCCGAACGTGCACAGCTCCCCAATGGGCTGCCCAAACACACACACACACAGACACACACATACACACACCGACCGGAAAAAACGGCAATTCGAGCAATACGCATGCGTCTATTTCCTGTTGCTGTGGCAACCCCCACACAGACACGCACGCACACACACACACACACACGTTCGCAGCATTTGAATATTCACGCATACAATAAACTCAAATACTATAAAGGAAGGTGGGCCACCTTGCCAGGCAAATACGCGACATTCCCCCGATGGGAGCTGCCAGCTGCCCCCAGCCCTCCCCCCAGCTTTGTCCTGCTGCGGCACTGCTTTCAGTTTGTGTGTTGTTTGTTATTTGTCGCTACCAATGTGCGTTGGTATGCGTGTGTGTGTCTGTGTTTGTGTGTGTGTGTGTGTGCTTCCTTTCAACCCCCAGCAAATGCGGCACGTTCGTCTGCCTGTCATGTACTCGACACCCCCAGCCGCCCCCTGTAGGTATTTCCAGTTGGGCAAGGAAAATTGGGAGCAAACTTTGCGGCAGTCGATGTTGCCATTTTGTGTGTGTATGTGTGTGTGTGTATTTGTTTTGGACACTGTCGCCAAATAGAAAAAAACCCCTGTGCGTATGTTCACACACACAAACACATACACATGTTTATATACGTATTTATATATATGTATGTATATCTACTATATAATCTTGTAGATGGGAATCATTTCAGCAGCCATGTAGTTATTTTTTCGGTTAATCAGCGATTAGATTCAGAGATTTTTTCATTAGCGTGACAACAGCTGAATGCAAATCGTTGCCAGTGCTGCCAACTCAACGCACTTATCGATTTGCCCAAAAAGTGCACAGCGTATTGAAATGGCACAACATGCAAATCAGTTCGAGAGATAGGCCCAAGGGGCGGGGACACAACTCAGCACGCACGACTGCAGAAGGGTTAAGACAGACGGCATTGCACGCATACACACACACACACACACACACACACACAAGACAATACTCTAATGTGTGCAGATTTGTCTCTGCACTTGTATGTGTACTCATAAGCGGGCTTTGTCGCACACATGTGCATACATATGTGGATATTTGCAAATACCAGAGACACCGTTCGAAAACTTTAAAGGGGCTCTCGTAACTAAACTATCTGATAAAATTGAGTTTAGGAAAATCGCAGATATAGAAATGAGGTTTACTAATGAAAATAGTATAAATGTAAAATTAGATTTCCTTAATACAAAAATTTAATTTAACTACAAGAACTTCTCAGAGTGGTGAGCCTATAAGAATGTGCTTTACTATAAAAAAAAATTATTATAATATTTACATCATATTCGAATTTAAGGCAGAAATTAGTTTAAACTCTCAAGATTTCAATATATACAGTAGATTTTCCAAATAGATTTTTAAGTATACAATAATAATTTGAACTATTAAAATAATATATTTTTTGTATGTTATTTCTACCGAGTATATCTTCACTTGCCCGAAAATTTAGTTTGCACATTTCCATATTAAGTAGCTTTTATCCTATACAAATTGCCTTTAATCTGAAGGCACTTTTATCATGTTAAATTTGAACATTCTTCGTTCCCCCCCTTTCGCTTGTTTCGGCACTCACATTCAATCATCAAACATTCGCATATTTCGAGTGCTGGGACACACTGTGGTAGTCGTGTAGTATATAGCCACATCAGCACACACGCAACCGAATGCTCCCGTTGCCAGCCCACTGTATCGTCCCTCCCCCTGCCCCCACCCCTCGTTTTGCTCGTTACCTTGTGTTTCGTTATCAATAAAGCGAAATTTAGTTTTGATTTCGTGTTTGTTGTTGTTATTGAAATTCATTGAACCAATTTTAATATTTTATTTGCTGCAGCACGCACAGGACATGCCACAGGACACGACAGCAACAGGGACAACGGGAGACAACTAACGGTACGTAAAACCCTTTCATATACATAAAACACACATACGTCAAGTGTGTGCGAGTTGCGTGCGTATTGTGTGTGCGTGTGTGTGTGTGTGTGTGTGTGTGTGTGTGTGTGTGTGTGTGTGTGTGTGTGTGCGACTATTTCCTGTAGCCGCCATTGTCGTTGCTGTTGTTGTTGTTGTCATAATAGCGCGCCTCTGTTTTTGTTGTTTCTTTTAGACTTTGTTTTTTTTGTGCATTGTTGTTGCTTTGTTGTTGTTGTTATTGTTGTTGTTTTTGCGCATCGTAACAAAATTTGAATATTTTTTCTCGCCGCCGCCCTGCAAATGGATTTTTTTCACAGATTTTCGTTGCCTTTTTTGTTATTTCTGGCTCTGTGTGTGCGTGTGTGTGTGTGTGTGTGTGTGTGTGTGTGTGT
>SCDT01000564.1:0-14526 GCA_004143765.1 Drosophila melanica | reverse complement strand
TGTGCCCTCATTTTTTGCTCCGCGCTCTTTTTTGGCTGTTGGTGCGCGCCATTATAGATATGTATTCCGATTCATTCAGTTTTTTTTTTGTATATATATGTATATATATATATTTTTTTTTTTTGTTTTTTGTGTTATACCCAAGCTAAAGCCTTTTGTAATTGTTGTTGTCTTTGTGCTTTGATTTAATGTTGATAACAATAACAAGAGTCAACAAAAAAATATAACCCAAAACTTTGCCAGAACGTTAAGGAAAGTAGTAAAAAAAAAACAAGTGAAAAAATGAACAAACGAAACAAACTTTGACGCATTTGTTGCGGGGGGCTTTGGGCAGCGGGGGGCTTTGGGTAACGAAGCTCGAAGGGGTTGACTTTTATAGTTTGTCCTGATTCATATTAATAGCCCCAATAAGCATGTCTAATGACCAACATAAGTAGGTTGTCCCAAAAGTAAGTCCACACAGCAAAAACACGCGACATTAAGAGAATATATCATTTGATCAAACTATACAAAACCTATTTAATGCACATTATACAATTAATTTGAGTGCAGTTCGAGCAACTGTTCTCTATATAATTTTGTAGCTATAATAATTCGCATTTATTATCATTTTGGATTAGGCAGTGTTCATGTCTTTGTTTTTATTCTTCGGCTAGCAAGCTCTAAAATTTTAATAGAGCCAGTAGGTTTAATCAGTCACACCCGAACCCGCCTCCTCCTCCCCTTTTCCCGTTGGAGCACCTGCATTAATTTTAAAGCTGCCTTAAAGCTGTGCCAGCTCCTGCTGCAGTTTTGTTTTGCCTCGACGCGAGACTCATTTGTTTTTGTGTGTGCAGCAATCGGTAGACAATGCGTAAGGATATGCCAGCAAGGATATGCGAGACAGTCAAGAGACACACACGCACACCCACACAAAAACACTCGCACACACACACATTTAAAATTATGCAAATTTTATTGCGCAAACTGCTGCGTGGCGTCGTCGCCGGCAGAGCGCACAGCAAAGCAGAGCTCGGCACAGGAAGCATGTTTTACAGAGTCTCGGACACAAAAAGGACCTTACACAGGCGTCGGCGTGCAGTGCCGAGCGCATTGTGTAGGACGTATCTGCCTTTAAGTGAGGAGCAAAGCTTTCATTATGGCAACAATGTTAAAATTATTGAGCAGACGACCCTCGACCCTAGCAAGAAGCAGTAGAAGAAGAAGCAACAGCAGCAGCAGCAGCAGCACTGCCACACGAACAACATCCTGTGATCCCAAGCAGGACTCACAAAATGCACTTCAGTCGACGCCGGACCCTGCAACCTGAATTTTGCGCCACAGGAGGTGGCGGCCAGCGTTGCGTGAAAATCGGCAAGGCGGCATTTTGTGCTCGAGTGAAAAATTGCTCAACTGTCGGTGGCCGGCACGGAAATGCGCGCCTACAAGGCCGGGGGCAGCAAGCCGAGAAGTTCCGTAGCCGTAGCAGTGGCCGCGGTTGAAACCGACGACACTCCTAACCCAAATCGCTTAGCGAGCGCGCCAAACAGTTTACAGTTTGCGAATGGGCCACAACACAAGCGGCAATAGCAATAGAAACAGAAACGGCAGCAGCAGCAGCAGCAGCAGCAACAGCCACAGCAGCGGCAGCTGGGGCCAAATGCCGACACTGGCGCCATCTACCGGCAGCTGGCTAATGATAGCAGCCATTTTGTTTATGCTCGTCTCGCTCGCATGCATGCGGTCCGTATAGCGCCGTCTCCGTCCTTCCAGTCACTTGCTCAATGCGGCTGCGTCGCTCTGGCAACGCCCACTCTCTGAGCGCAGCGTCTGCGCACTGCCATACGCCGACACTCAGCAGAGGGCACGCCCACCAGACAGCCAGACAGAGACACCAGCACACATGCACAGACATTCGCACAGCACAGCAGTTGCTTCCAGTGCGAGAAGAGCGCACGGCCAGCTGGTTGGCGCTGTCGCTCTTTCAGGCGATATTCAACTCTGTTGAAAGCTTTTGCACGCACGTCTTTTCAAATTTGAATTTGTGCGCCAAATAGCGGCCCCCCGAAATGGAGGAAAAACTTAAAACATGTTTTGGCTAACACCAACAACAACCACAACAACAACAACAGCAAACACTAGTTTAAATTGTATCGCATGCTAAACAAGCATCGCCTAATTACGTAAACAAACAGCGAGGCTCATTACTTCAATGAGCATCTGCATAAAAAGTGTAACGATAACGTTAACGTTGGAATTGGCCGCCGCCCGATTAGCATGTGACGTTGTTGCCGTGTTTAATAAACACTTTGCATGCCCATTAAAATTATCTAAGCATAACTTGAAGCACAGCAGCAACAACAACAACAACAACAGCAGCGTTGATCAGCTGTTCAGCTCTCTCTCTCTCGCTCTCGCTCTGTGTGCCAGGCGCTCTCTCACATGCGCTCACTCGCTCGCTCACACACAGTTGCTGCCGTCGATCACTGTCGCACACATAGCAGATATATGTTTCTCAGTGTGTTTTTGTGTGTGTGTGTGTGTGTGTGTGTGTGTATGCAAATCGTTGGCGCTCTCTGGCGGGCATACTCTTAGCTTATTATTCATTTATTTGTTTGTTTTAATTTAATGCTTTTTTGCGCGCAAAGTTGTTTTTACTCGTTTTTACTCGCTCGACGATTACCATAAAAATGCATTGAGGCGACTTTTACTTTCAAGGTGATCGAGAATACGGCGACAACAACAGCAACAACAGCAACAACAACAGCAACAGCAACAACAATAAAATGCCAGTCATGGGAGCTGCCCTTTAATTATGTTTAACCCAAAGCGGGAGCAGCAGCAGGCTGCAGCGGTCGCAGGCAGGTGCTGGGCCCGTCCTGCGAGTCCTTTTTCTTAGTGGCATATCAATAAACAATTTAGGGGTTCCTTTCAGATCGCTTATCGCAGCGCACCGCCGCAACCGGCTTTATGGGCCGGTCTCAACGGACCTGAGGGGGGGATCCGTTACATTTTCAATTTAGTCGCGTTACATGCTAATGACACGCTGCCAGCGTCTGCGTCGCGGTCGACGTCGTGAACTTGACCGTGGCTATCAGCGTTAAGAGATCTCTCTCAGCTTTTGCACTGGCCGCGGCCAGACGGGCAATTTTCAGAGTGCTCTAAGCGTGGACCCGTCCATTAATAATGCTGCCCGTCGCGACGGAGCTCGCGTCGCGCTCCAGTGAACTGCCGTGGAACTCCCGCCGCAGTGCATTTTGGGTTTTAGTTCACGCTCCGATCCGGTTATGATACGCTCGATGTATCTCTGGTCTCTGGAGCTGCTCAGCGCAGCGCAGCTTGCCGTGCATTCCATTGCAATGGCCGGCTAATGGATAGAGCTGTTGTGGAACTGTGGAACCCGGTACGGGCAAGAATGGGAATGCGATAAGCAAAGTTGCTCAATTAGAAATGCGATTTGCGCTAATCCCAAGACACGCGAACCACTTCCCAAACAGCTGGCGAAAGTCACCCAGATAAGCTGGCACCTGTGCTAATCACCCAACGTATGCAGCGACTCTATGCGGCTCTCTAACGAATTTCAGTCAGCTGAGTGGCTGGCCCGCTTCTTGGAATAAAAGACTTGGATCATCACTCAAACTCAAAACATGGAACTCAAACGTGACTGCGACGCTGACTGCCAAAAATGCTGAAAACCACATCAAACGCACCCACAGCAACTGAAGCAGCAAACAAAAACAAAACTGAGGCGAAACCCACAGAGTTCCATAAAAATTATACCAGTTCGCAGCATAATCTGGCAGACATGTGTGAATTTGCGGCATTATCTGCTAGCCAAGATCTGTTTCAGTTCAGCTAAACAACAAAAGCGAGACAGCGGCAGCAACAACAAACAACATTATACAGAGCTCTCGCCAGTTTTCCCACAGTCGATCAACATAAAATGAGATATGAAGAGATATTTGACAGTTACGTGATTTCTTTCTTGGTTTACCTTTGCGTCTCATTTCTTCCTCTTTTCCATTTTTATCGTGCAAATTGCAGCAGCAGCAGCAGCAGCAGCAAAAACAAAACTTATTCAAATCCATGGCGAGCTTTTCAAGTTGCCAGATGGCGCTGCTTTAGTGAAGCCACAAACCCAACGGAGCCCCCCAAAAAAATATTCAAACACATATTTCAGGACATGCGTGCTGAATACAACTCCGGCTTGCGAACTTTGCTGAATTTAGTCGACATTTGTAACGCTTCGCGGGCGGACGTTACGGAAGTCGCTATATGAAATGATATTTTGATTTTTAAAATAAATATTTATGCAATTTACATATAAAACAAATATTATAATTCTGATAAGAATTGTGCAAATTTTCAGGAAATTTTGCCTCAAATTCTTGTAAAATATGCTTCTTCCAAGCAATTTTATTCATAGTTTTCGAACAATTTATTCAATAATTTACGAAAGGGTGTTTAGGAACGAATAGGTCTTAAAATTTAAAATAAAATAGGTAAAATTTTGGATGCGGATATTAACTATCCATGATATAACTATATACCAAAACTTTACACCAAAAACTCGAATATACTTGAAAAACGCATTAGCTGCTAACTGTAAACAGCCTCTTCCATTTTTTTACACACACCGCTGCTTCATACAAAAATATTTTATTAGGGACCATCGGACGTTACGGAAGTCGCTATATGAAATGATATAATGTGTATAGATTTATTTAAAAATGAATGCATATGATAAATACCATTTTCTATAATTTTGCTTCAAATATTTGCCAATTTTAATGAAATTTTGACTCATTCATTTCATTCATAGTTTTCTAACAATATATCCAATAATTTACTAAAGCGTATTTTAGAACGAATGGGTCTTCAAATTTAGAACAAAAAAAGTTAAAATCTTTTCAGTGCTAAACGCATATTAGAACGGATATTAACTATGTATGTAATAACTAAGTACCAGAACTTTATGGCTAAAACTAAAACTCAAATCTACTTGGCATACGTATTGGCTGCTAACTGTAAACACCCTCTTTCATTCTTTTTTTTTCACAAACACACAGCTGCTTCATACGAAAATATTTTTTTTGTGACCAACCATCAAAATTCCCATGTTCTTCAATGTCCCATAATTTACGTACGCCAGACAGCGCAATAAAATAAAAAATTAGCATAATGTTTTTAGATGGAACAGCAGACTAAACTAACAAGGTGCGTTCTAGACGCAACATTTCCACAACTTTGCGTTAATTTTCTAAATATTTTCTAAAAATGTTCAAATTGCATTTGCCAGCGAGCCCGCGGGCCATAGAAAATTCAGTAAAGTTGCCACGTTCCAGCTTTTCAACTTTTCCCCCAGCTCCGGTTGAATTTATTTTATAATTTAAAATTATGAACTAAAATAATTTAATTTTGTGCTTGGCACGCAGAGGCGTCGACGACGACGACGACGACGATGACGACGATGACTTTGATGCCGCTGGCAACGGCAGGTGGGCGTGTTAGGGTCTGTAAGGGAGGGCCTGTGCCATGGAGTGGGCAGCCAGGAAATTGAGTGCATTATATATACTATATAAAGTTAGTTACTGTGCACAATAAATACAAAAGCGCGTCGACTTAATAAATATGCATGAACATTGTGTGCACAAAAGAATGCAACGCCCGCCCGCACTCCAACTTGATGCTGAGGGGGGGTGGGGGGATGGGNAGTGTGCACAAAAGAATGCAACGCCCGCCCGCACTCCAACTTGATGCTGAGGGGGGGTGGGGGGATGGGGGACTGCATCCATTTGACATCGCGTGCCGTCGGGTGATTTTCCCGCCGCATTGGCTAATTCTGGAGGCGCATGCTTGGCCCCGGCAAAAAGATAATAATTATAATTAAAGCGCGCAGAGCGGCAAAGCAAATCTCAGATTCGAGTGTCATGCAACAACAATCAGAGAATGGCTTCTGCTGCAGCTGGTGCTGCTGCTGCTGCCCGGGTCGCCATTTTGGGGGGGCGCCTCACTTCCGGCGACCATTAACACATGTGTGACAAAGCGTGATGACTGCGAGCGGGAGCTGGAGCTGGAGCTGGAGCTGAAACTGCAGCTGTAGCTGTAGCTGTAGCTGCCCGGTCAGGCATTGGGCATTGGCTGACATTTGATTGTTATTTTCCAGGTAGACAAACTGCATCTGCTGTGCTTCCCATTGCGTGTAGTTCATTATTTTGTTGTTAATGCTACACTGAAAGAAAGTTTAAATCACATGTGCCATGATAAACTCTTCATTTAAATAAATAAATCACATTATTTCTATAACCAAAGAAAAATCGTTCAGGAAACGTTAGTTAAAAATAAAAAGAGTCAAATTTTAATGAAAGTTTTTAGGAAAGTTTTTTGTCGAAATCATCGATTACCCACTTCGAGCCTCTCGCCTCAGGAGCCTGTCCAGTAATTATGATCAAGGAGTTCCTGAACCGCTGTGGACTGATATCAATGGACCAACCGCTGCCGAAAAGCGCCAACTGCACCATTTGCTTCGACATGGCCAACGATGAAGACGAGGTTCTGATCGTGCACCGCCTGCCCTGCGGCCATTTGTTTCACAAGAACTGCATTTTGCGCTGGCTGAGCTGCAACAACGTCTGCCCCAATTGCCGACGCGAAGTGGATGCTCCACCAATCCGGGCCTTTCCCATCAATGACAATCCAAATCGCCCACTGGGCGCCGCTGTCGTACTTTGGCCACGTGGACGACCGCCGGTTTCCACCTATGTGAATCGCATAGCGCCAACTCTCAGCCAGCCCGAAAATGCTGATGTGCACACGCCGTAGATCTTCGTATACTCTTCGTATACTGTACTGATTTTAGTTTTTTTGTTTAATTTTCATTTGTTTTTGGTTGATGTTCAATATTTTTTGTGTTCATTAAATGCACTTTTCTAGTTAATTGTTTTTTTAATGCTAGTCATTTTTCTCGCAGTGTGCTCTTGTTGTTCATTGTGGGCCCGATTTAGCCAGCAACAACAACAACAACAACAACAGTAGAAGTAACAACAACAGACCGACACATCCAAACATTCAACATCCGCAATCGCAGTCGTAGTCAGCACTGCCGTCGCCGTCGTCGTCACCGTCGCAGTTGTCTGGCCACCATTGCAAATTTCTACATGGCCGCTCAACTGAAAATTGTTTGTGCAGTTTTTAATTTTTTGTTTTTTTTTTTTGTTGTTTTTTAACATGGTTTTTGTTGTTGTTGCTGCACTTGTTGTTTTGGGTTGCCTGTTGTAAATTGCAATTTCCCGTTGGTTAAGTTTTGTTTTCGTGCTTTTTGCGTCAGTTGAGAATTTTATTTATTGTTGTTAGTTATATTATTTTAATACCAACTTGTAATCAATGCAAAA
The DNA here is from genome assembly GCA_004143765.1 of Drosophila melanica. NCBI lineage: Eukaryota > Metazoa > Arthropoda > Insecta > Diptera > Drosophilidae > Drosophila > Drosophila melanica. Next base: position 7,156 of record SCDT01000564.1, on the reverse strand, counting down.
CGCCGCAAGGCATTTAAATTATATGGATGATGTGCTCAATGTTCAATCAATTCATTCAAATGACAACTTGATGGCAAAAGCCATAAAAAAAACTCGTTGCAAACAGTTGTTAATTGTAATTCCCATAAATATATTAAATAAATTCTACAATTAATGCAAATGGCATAATAACAATTAATTGTAATTACTTTGATTTTCCGTAATTATTTAAATTTCATTTCTGGTAGAACAAATATTCAATAATAAAAGAATTTATTAGTATTTCCAAAAAAATTATTGTTATATTATATTCCATAAATATATTTATTTAAATTCATTTTGGCTTTGAGATATTTTGCTGGCTACCCAAAAATGTTGCGGCCAAATTGTGGTCAAGAAAAGCCTTTAAATCAAATTACCAGCAAACAACACAAATTTTTGTACTCGGTCGGGTCAGGGGTCAGGAATGCAAATTCCTGGCCAGTCAGGCGGGCAGGGTGTGGGGGGGGGGGGGCGTTTGTTTATTGGTGTAACATGGAATAGAATATCTTGAGGAAAAGACGGAAGTTTGATTTGCTAATGAACTGAAAGGATGTCCTGACTGTAAAGTTGTCCAGGCAGTTAACGGACCGCATACGTTTTGGCCAAATATATTGGCCAGAAAATCACATTTGATTTGTTGTCTTCGCCTGTCGCTTGGAATGCCAGGCACGTTGCCACGTTGCGTGTTGCCGCAGCCACAGAACACAGAACAGGCATCAGGCGATGTAAGGTGTCTTTTGTTTGTCTTGGCAAAAGTTGCAGGCAGCTCCTCTTTTGACTTGTTGCATGCGTCAAGTGTCAAGTGGCTGCTAGGACATGTCCTGACAAGCCCTGGGGCCGTGTGATGTTTAAATTAAATTTAGCGGCAATTCAACTCAAGTGCCAGGCTAGCTCCAGCTAATGGATGTGCCACACATATATATCTACAAATACATATGTATATATATATACATATGTATATATGCCTGAGGCTTCATTATAATCAACATGATGCCAGTGGCAGCGGCTTTTGTTGCCATTTCATTTGCATGCTTTTGCCATAATTTTACACCAGTCAACACACACGAAGTATTTACTCAGCCATTTGACTCAATAATAATAATAACCATGATTGTTTATACGATGCTGCGCAGCCCCCGCCCCCCCTCCAACCATATTTTTGTCGCTCCACCTCGGCGCATCCACGTCTTGGATGCTTTTTATTAAATTGCAGAAGCAACTGGCAAATTTATTGCAATTTTTTTTTGTTGTATTTTTGTATTTTGTATTTTGTTTTTGCTGCCCGCAACCTTCAGCCGTTAGCGCTGCCGTTGCCGTTGCCGTTGCCGTTGCCATTAGCCCAAAAGCCTAGCAGTTACCTGCCCCGCCCCCTTAGCCAGCTAACGCCCTCTGTCTGCTTTTGTTTTTGAAGTAGGCAACATTGTGAAAGTGCAAGGCGAAAAAAAACCGAAGAAATAACATGGGGAACTTAAGTAAACATTAATTTACATAACTTCTGTGCAAATGACGACGACGACGGGCAGCAGGCGTCGCTGACGTTGGCGTTGGCGTTCGCGTTGGCGTTGGCGTTGGCGTTGGCGTTGGCGACGTTGACGTAGTTGGTTATGGAGATGGGGTAGCCCACACCAATGCTGGGCACTGAAACAGAAGCCGGATCCGGCTCCGGACGCAGGCGTCAGCGCTCTTGTAGCCTGGCGTTATTAAAAAATTTAAAGCATGTTTTGCGGCGCGGCGCAGGACGAAGAGGGCAGAGGAAGAGCGCTTGAAACAGTGGCAATATGGCTCTGCTTAGTTGTCACCGCCCCAAACGTCCCTGGGTGTGTGTGTGTGTGTGTGTGTGTGTGTTAGTGTGTGGGTGGGTGTATGTGTTTGTGATCAACTGCGCACATAAGCAAGCAATGGTTTTTTTTCATATCCTTGTAGCAGCAACCGGCGATTGTGTCAGAAAAGTGCCAGCGTCTGTTTTCAATGTTGCCAGAGTCACTTCCTTTTGTAGCCACTTGTATGTGGCAATGGCTAAGAAGAGGAAGCAGAAGACTTTTCGGTTCAGCTATACGAACTGAGCGAGTGCGCTACAATCGGATCACAATAGGAAATACATTTTGATAATTAAATAATAAATGAAATTCGGTGAAATGGAAACAAATATTTAAACAATAAAAAATTAATTATTTTCATAATAAACAATATAATATAAAATAAAACTAATTTATAATCTCTCTGGATAATTACACATTCCACGATACAAAATATATCACAGATTCAACATCAGCAACCCATAAATACCCTACACAAGAATTAATCAAGCGAGTTACAATGACAGCGCATATTATTTTCTTCTCCTTGTCATTACCAGAGCCCCATGTTGCCGCAGCCCCCAAGCCACCCAGCCCCACCCCTCCACCGCACCGGGCACCAAACCCCGCCTCCAGCGCAACGCTGCGCAGCTTAGCGAAATTGTTTGCGAAAATACAACACAATATTCAAGAATAATGATGACATTGTTGACTTCAGTGCCCCGCGCGTCATAAAAAAAATAAAGAAAGAAAAAGCAAACCCCACATAACCACAAGGACATCTTCCGCAGGATTAAACGCCCTAAACGCCCCGCTTTAGACACTGCAACGCCCTTCAGCTGACAAAGAGAGAAACAGAGACAGCAAGCGAGCCGGAAAGCGCAAAGCACAAAAAAAAAAAACGCAAACACGATTACCATATTGTATGATATGCGGCTATAACCGGAACGGAACGGAACGTTGCCCGCTTGCCAAACAAACTTTCAAAATATAAATTGAAATGAATTGAAGTTATGGCATTAGACAGTTTTCCGAAATTATCACGTGACATGCAGAGAGCACAGTGCCCAGAGGAATCCCCCTACTTCTGGTTATGGGGAATTTGCATTTAGAATATGTTGCATACTTTTAAGCGTCCGCTCGTCTGCTGTCCATAAGACATTACATGCAAATATCCCAATTGAAAATTAAAAAACAAATTTGGATAATAAAATGTAAATACAAAATTAAAACGTATCGTTTGTAATAACAAATCGTTTAATAACAAAACTTTACAATCTAAGAAATGCATTCAATAATTGAAAATTCGTGAACAACTACAATTTATTTGAAGCTTTTCTAATTTAATGAGATAATTTAAATATGTTAAAAAAAAAACACACACACATATGTGCTTTATCTTAGGATTAAGAAATTGTTATCGTATTTTTAAAACGTGACTCGACTGACTCGAGCTGCATTATTGATGAGCATTGTGGGTTATCATATTGAGTTGATGATGAACTAAACTCTAATTTAAAAGCTAACTTCAACCGCTGAAAGCCGCTCTACCAGCTGAGCTCCTCGGGCAGGCCGCCGGGGTACTCGCCCGTGAGGCAGGCGGTGCAGTAGCCGGCCTTGATGGGATTCACGTGCGTCTTGTTCATCTGCACCGCCTTGATCAGGCCCTCCACGCTGAGGTAGGCCAGGCTGTCGGCGCCGACATGGTTGGCCAGCTGCGTTGCGTTCAGCTTGTTGGCGATGAGCTCCTCGCGCGTGGGTATATTGATGCCCATGTAGCAGGGATACTGCAGCGGCGGGCTGGCGATGCGTATGTGCACCTCGGTGGCGCCCGCATCGCGGAGCAGCTTAATGATTGGCCCAATTGTATTGCCACGCACAATGGAGTCGTCCACAAGGACGATGCGCTTGCCCTCCACATTTTGGGCGAGTGCGCCGAACTTCTTGGCCACGCCCAGCTGGCGCAAACGCGTCGAGGGCTGAATGAAGGTGCGTCCAACGTAGCGATTCTTGCACAGAACCTCCCCAAAGGGCAGGCCCGACTCACGCGCATAGCCGTGGGCCGCCGCAGTGCCAGACTCCGGCACCGAGCTGACCAGATCCGCCTCCAGCGGGGATTCGCGTGCCAGCTGGCGGCCGCACTGCAGCCGGGCCGAGTAGACCATCTGGCCCTCGAACATGGAGTCGCTGCGCGCAAAGTAGACGTACTCGAAGATGCAGAAGGCCATGCGCTTGTAGTCCGGCCGCTCGACAATGTCCACGGTGCGGTAGCCGTTGCGCGACAGCTCGATTATCTCGCCCGGCTCCACTTCGCGCACGTAGCGAGCGCCAATGGAGAGAAAGCCGCAGCTCTCGCTGCTCACCACCCAGCCCTCGGCGATCTGGTCATCGATGTTGGCGTGGCCCGCATCGAAGGGCACAATCTTGCCGAGGCAGAGCGGCCGGTTGCCGTAGGAGTCGCGCACCGCGTAAATTTTGTCCTTGTGCATCACGACCAGCGAGTAGGAGAGCGGCGCCAGGGTCATGAAGTGGCGAATGCGTGCCGGCCAGTTGGGGCCATCGTGCTCGGAGACATCCTCGGGCGCACAGCACAGCGACTGGGCAATCAGCTCGCTGTCGCTGTGCGTGGACAGGCCGACGCCGCGCTCGAGCACCTCGCGGCGCAGCGACTCGCAGTTGACCAGCTCACCGTTGTGGGCGATGGCCAGCGCACCGTGGGCGGTGTGCACCACGAAGGGCTGGCAGTTGACCGCCTCGGAGGCGGCCGCCGTGGAGTAGCGGGTGTGGCCGATGCCCAGATTGCCCTTCAGCTTGCGTATGGCCTCGTCGTTGAAGATGTTGTTGATCATGCCCATGCCCTTGTGCACGCTAAAGTTCTTGGAGCTCTTGCCCAGGCTGGTCACAATGCCCGCCGATTCCTGGCCGCGATGCTGCAGCGCCACCAGGCCCAAACAGATCATCTGTGCGATGTCCAGCTGCAAATGGGCGGAAAGCGAAACCACAATCAGATATTTTAGTTTGGACATTCGGTTTTTCCAATGCCATGGCAACAGCTGACAAGCTGACGACCGATAATGGATTGATCCCATGATTAAGATGCTGTTATTTCCTGTTATTTTCCATTTCATTGCGAGCAAACAGACGACAAATAAGACGACATCAATACTGCAACTGATTAAAAGCAATTACAACCGCAGAATGCGGTGCTCCGCTTTTAGCTGCCGATCACATTGACGTCATCGGTGAGCATTTGCCACAAGGGGAGGGGCTCAGGCAGTTGATCAGTGACCTACTTGCGATCAGCTCGCACTGGAGGATGTTTGATGCCAATGCCAATCAGTTAGCAAAAGTGATTGCCGATATCACGTGATCAATGAGCTTTGGAAAATTACACCCTTTTGCATTACTGCAACTGTAGATCTAAATTTAAATCTAAAGCAAATATTTGACCGAACCGAGTGATTACAAAAATTAAAGCGATAATTCAAAAATCGAACGTATATTGTAATATTTCAAAACTAAACAAAGGATTCACAATATACATTGATACTAAATTAATTGTAACTAATATTTTCTGTTGTCTGATGCCTTAAATTTCTTTTTGACTAACTGATCTGTAATATTTTAAGATCAGCGCAGATCAATCCTCATTCGAAAAAAAAACGCGTTTTGCTCAATGAAATTTTCCGTTAAATAGCAGGAAACTTCGACATCACTCACCTGTGTGGGATAGTCTCCGCATGCAATGGCACCGAAAACACCACATTCACATGTCATGCCCGTCACATCTTCTCCTTTCGGCTGCTCCGATTTGTAGATCTTATCGGGAAATACTTTCAGAGCGCTGCTCTTGGCAACTGTTCCGGTCTCCCGCTTGCAGCACGACTCGGCTGTCTCAGCTGATTGAAAAAAAAAAAATTATTTATTGTGTGAAGATGATCAAACGATCTCACTTTACATCGTTTCTTACCACAGAAATTTCCACATTCACTTTGCGCCATATTTTGCACGAGTCAGTTATAAATAATTATTAATATTTATTATTTTTTTTTTTCTTCTTATATGTGTTCGTTCAGTGCACCCAAAATAGCGTATTTTTATTTTTATATACGAAACGGAGACACTTTACACTTGTCACGAGATCAGCTGATTCTGAGTTCTCCTTTTCACGTCTGTGTTGATTGAGCGCCAGTGGAATTATGAGTGTTCAAGTTACAAGCGCGGCATATTAAAGCTTCAAAAATCAGAAACACTGATCGGCGATGTATATTTTTAGTATAGATCATCGTAAATATACAAATCATGCAGCTGATGCTGATAACTGCGTCGGTTGCAGTTCTACGGAAGGTTCAAATCCCCAACCGCAGCAGATTATTTGATCTGTTTCTGTTGAAGGCATGCAAAAACAAAAATAAACAGAACCGATTAAACTAACAATGATCACATTCTTTTTCTCAATTACGATCACAGAAATCCCAAAAATGCTCAATTTGAGTATTTCAGCGATCTTTGAGCACATTAAGTCTGTTGAGCGTCTGGTTTGGATTGTCTGAAATCGGAGTGTTTCGCCCGCGTTTTTTTTTTTTTTTTTGACAGATTAATAACCTTGCCCCACAGTGCTCATCGAATTTCCATAATGATCTTGCATTATGCTCTTATCAAAATCATTGTTGCGGCCTTATCGCTTACTCAGTTTGAAAATGCGTGCATTGACGTATTTTAGTTACACACAATATTTACGTAAACAATAACAGATTAATGTTTGCTTTTCTTTTGCAATAAATGGGCTGCATTATCGGTAGCAATTTGCAGGCCCCCCTGCGAAGACAGCGCGGGCTGATCGATAAGTGTCAATCGAAAGCGGCGTCTCAACGACATTTTAGTCGATCACATGATTGCGATCATGCAAAGCTGTAAACAATACCAAAACAACAAATATTGTTACAGATACCGTCAAAAACACGCTTACAAAATATTCTATTCAAAGCTAATCTAAAAATTGTATAATACCTTAAAAATCGTATTTTTATTTGTGTAAACAAAACACAAAAAACATTAAAACCAACCCAAGAATTCAGGACAGCAACACAGAGCAAATAATTAACACAAAAAACAAACAAACTAAAAAAAACTAATATTTGAAATTATATATAAATATAATTGAAACAAATTTTTATTACCCAATTTATATTTACTTTTATTTGACAAAAGCTACCTTAAGCTATATTTGTTATTTAACTTGTTTGGACAAAATGGGTTTAGAAAAAGGAACTTATTATATGTGGAAAATAAATGTTTCGGAAAAATTTGACAAAAATTAAATATTAATATAAAAAAAG
>SCDT01000563.1:6045-39891 GCA_004143765.1 Drosophila melanica | reverse complement strand
ACGTGCTGAGCGAAATCTAGATTCTGTGTCATTCTTTTCTTCGTTATTTTTTCGAGCAATTGTCTGTTAATATTACGTTAAAAATGAGTTACAGCATATAAAACCTGGGGTTTGCATTTTATACATATCTGTCAAAGAAGAAACCTTGAAGTTAACATTCCTATCTACTGCAATGACATTTAATGAGTTAAATACCGTTTTATCACTTGTTTCTTGTACTCACCATTTTTGTACTGAAATTTATCCTTATGATAAATTGTATTTAGAATCACATGTACAGACTTTACAATTGGAACAACCACAACAACAACTAGACCAAGTAACGATGGTGGCTAATGCTGATAAAATAAATCTTGTTACCTCTAACTACTCCCACAATAATAACAACAACAACAACAACAACATCAATAATATCGATGCCTTGGATACGCGATTGCCACTGATGGAACCACATAATCATAATAATGACAATATGACAATCAACCACAACAACAACAACAACAACAACAACAACAACAATGCCAATGTCAATTTTGTAACACATTTTGCCACCATCCGCAACAATAACAATCATGCAATAACAACCACTACAACAACAACAACAACAAACACTTATTTAACCGCTAACTGCGCCTTGCTGGATCTTAGTAAGTTTCATTGGCTCTGTGCTCCGTGTTGTAGTTGTGTATACTCTCTTTTTATGCTCTATCTTTTTTAAGTCTATGCAACTCCAACTACTTCTCTTCAGTTCTTATTACCTATCGCTGTCAACCACCCACCCCCCCAAACCCACCATCACAAGTGCACTAGTTAACCCAGCCTTTTAGTGCTCATGTTGTCCAGTTATATATATATATATATGACAAAGGCAATTGCCGTTGCTCCTTTATTAATCCGAATATTTTGTGTGGTTCACAGGACCTGAAGCAGCCGCCGCAGCAGCAGCACAGACGAGCCAAGCTAAAGCGCAGCCTGGCCCTGCTCATGGGCAAGGCGCGAACAACGACGCCAACAGCGGCTCCGACCAAGCAGCAGCTGACACCTTGCCCGCCGTCAGTCTTGATGACACCCCAGCAGCAGCATCAGTATTTGCTGCTGCAGCAACAACAGCGCCGCTATCGCCTGCTCTACCAGCAGACGGCAATGGCTACAACTTCGACGACAGAGAGCAGCTCGCTCAGCAGCAACAGCAACCACAGCAGCAGCAGCAGCAACTTGATCTGAGAGAATCACGTTCACCGTCACCATCAACATCACCATCACCGCCACCACCCACAGTCAGCAGCCAGCAATTGCATGAGGTCGCAAGCAACAGCAGCAGCAGCAATAGCTTCGCGATGCCGCTCAAGGAGACGCATATTTATACACCCTCGAAATCGGATACGGCGGTGGCCAAGACCACAACACTGGCGCCAATTGATTTCGACTACGAAATTGCCTCGGCAGGCATTATTATAGATGAGACGGTTGTCAAAAAGGAATATCGCGATGTGGAGTACAAGCCGCCGCCATTCGGCCTCGAGTCGCCCAACAAGCAAAGCGCCGTGGGCAAACCACTGACGGAAGATGATGATTTCAGTGATTTTCAGTGCGTGCCCGCCGTCAAGGTCGCTGCACAGTTGCAGCCGCCGCGCAATGGCACGCCCACATTTGGCGAGCAAATGATACTCAGCCCGGCCATTCTGCTGCCGCAGACAATTCCATTGGCCAAGCCGAGCATCGAATGGGGCGACAATGCGCTGGCCAACATTAATGCCGAGGAACTGGCACGCATCGAAGAATTGTTCTCGCATCAATCAAAGCCGCCGACGATAAGCGCCAGCGTGGCGAAACAGTCACCCAAACAACAAAAGCAACAGGTGCAACAACGGCAGCAGCAGGAGGAGGATGAGTGGTCCGATTTTGTATCAGTGCCTGTGCAACAGCTCCAACAGCAGCAGCAACAGCTGCACAACCAAACTTATCACAATAGTCACAACAACAATGTATTGAATGTGCAGAAAACGCGCCAGGCAACAAACGTTGCAGCTGTCTCAACCAAAGAGGATGACTGGTCGGACTTTGTAAGCAGCTCACCGTTACCTGCACGCGCTGCGCCGCAATTCAACTCGGGCGCGTGGCAAAGCGCCAACTTTTACAACAATCCGCTGAGCCTCTATCAGCAGCAGCAGCAGCCGCACGTACACAGCAATCTGGTGCCCAAATGTCAAAGCAACAGCAGCAGCAGCAGCAGTAAAAATAACAATAACAATAACAACAATAATATGCCACAGCAGATACACATGATGCACGACTTCTCCACAGCGCCGACAGCAACAGCCACTATAGCGCCTGCAACTTACCAGCATCAGCATCATCAACACCATCAGCAACAGCTGCAGCAGCAGCACCAACAGCAACAGCATCACCATCGCCAGCAGTTTCACCTAGGCAATTCAAAGGTGGCACCGCGCATCTCCCTAATACCCGATCTGAGCTTTGTGGCACCGGCGCTGCCCACCAATGCGGGCGCCTTCATGAGCTCGCTGCCCAAGCCCAGTTTTAGTGCCAAGAAATGACAAAAGCTGCGCAGCGTTAAGCAGCTGAGGTCGCAGCAACATCAGCAGCAGCAGCAGCAGCAACAATCGGCAAAGTTGTTGGTGCCCCCGCCACGCCCACTGGCGGTGGAGGCGACCATCTTGACGTAGGAAATGTGTCGAGTCAGTATTATGAATCCGTCTAGCTATTTTGGTATAAAAGTTGAACACAAATATTGTGAGAGCAACAGCGATCAAATAGGCTCTGTTATTGTTAACGTGCGTGTTGCAGTTGTTGATGTAGTTGTTGTTGTGGTTGTTATTGATGTTGTTGTTGTTGTCGTTGTTACTTGTAGACTGTAGTTTTAGTCAAAGCAATGCTAATCTCCGCGCGTCGCTATTTAACCTTAGTGCAATAATTTGTGTAAAAAATTAACTTGATTGTAAAAATTGAAAAATGATTTTCATTAGCTGGACGAAAACTTAAATAACTCAGCAATTAGTATTAGTGTTAGTCATAGCGCCGACATTATGTTTATTTTATGTGCTTAGAATGTATTGAGTGTTACATGAAACGTAGTAAGCGATATTACCTCTACACCTGTACCCTCTGGCGACCCAAGTAGTTCAGTGAAATCCAAATCCCAAAAAATAATAACATATGAATTAGTTAATGACGTGTCCTTTTAACATATTAGTTTGCGCAAACCCAGCTTAGAATTATTTGTAAAGCCCAGTTTTGGTACCTAACGAGTTGGCCCAAATTAGGTAGCATCGGTGTCTGGTTAAATCCCTTCCATTATCAAAAACAAAAACTTTCCCAGCCATTCCAAAGTGAGATATTAGAAAAGAAAACAACAACAAAAAATAAAAAACGTAACCCGCCTAAGCGAATATTTTCTATATGCATCCAAATACGTAAACGGGTGTGTTTATAATCTAATAAAAAAAACTCGTAGAATTTGTTACGTTTATTATAATCGAAAAGAAAAGCGCGTGCATTCCATGTGTAGTCACAGTTTGCCATGATCTCCAAAGTGAAAAGAAAACAACAAAAAAAAAAGAAAAAAAAAACAAATAATTGGCTTCACATTGTTTTGTGTTAATGTTTTATTTATTTATTTTTTGCATAATGTTTGTGTCTTGTGAGTGCGTGTATGTGTATTTGTATGTGTGAAGGTAAAACAATTATTATAAATTACAAACTAAAATCAATTGATGCTGTAGACGTAGACTTAACTGTAAATTATGCATTTGTTGTGTATTATTTTGCTAACAAAATTAAAAAATTCTAAATATGATAAAATGGTTTTGCGGCTTGGATTAAAATCAATGTATTATGAGCTATAAAATTATATTATACAATTAATAGTTAATGTACTGTATAAATATGTATGCGCAGAGTATAATAAAAAATATAGTAATTGAAAAAATCAATTTTGTATGTTTATTTGAACCAAGTTTTTTGTTGCAATACAATCTTGCGTTTATATACTTAACAATTAGGTTTGTGGGGACGGGGGAGCGGCGGCATATATAATTAGATTCATGTTTCTACTAGGAGACTTGCTGCTGTGAGCCATGATGGAGTTATTGAAACCTGCTTATATAGGAAGCTCAATGGGAGATGCACTCAGAGAAGCACCAAAGTGACCTCTGCATCCAGGAAGTAGGATACTGCCAGTGGACGCTACAGAAAGCCTCGTCAAATGTGTATGTGTGTGGGTGTGTGTATTAAGAGATGTTGATGCTATTTATATATTTTATATCTAGTCAGGATTTTTTGTTTTTGTTTTTGTTTTTGCATCGGGATTGGCGAGCGAGGTGCACGGGGTGTTTATAGATAGCACTATGGCAGTAAATAGTACATAATTAGCAATATTATATATATATATATGTATATTATCTAGATCTATATAAATAGTGTGTACGATTTCATTATAAGTGTGAATGCAATGTTAATGTAATAATCATCCGATTCAACCGCTTCAACTTCGTCTAAATGTTCAACAGTTTCATAATTGATGCCTTAACATAAAGAAAAAACGCTAACAGATCCAAAAATATGATGATGCGCTTTATCCTTGACGATATTTTGCACTAACAGTTTTTTTCTTCTTTCTTTTCTTTTTTGTTTTCATTGTTCATTTAAGAATATCTAGGCTAGTATTATTAATTATGTATTTAGGTAATGACAGCTGCCGTCTACCGGTAACTCAGAATGCCAGCCATGGATGATGCAGCAGCGACTCCTTGGAACGATCGCCATAGTCGTAGGTCAGTTCCTCGCCGGGCTCAATATCGTCCTTGGCCAGTAGCACCAAATGCGGCCGTTGCTTGATGACGACCACTTTGGTCATTAGATTTCCGTTGCGCGAATGATTTATCAGGCGACCCAACTTGCCGGTATCAATGGTGGCATCGATGCAGTACTGCTGGTTCTTGTGCTTAAAATAGTACATATAGCAGCCAGCATTCTCGTCCAGGGCATAGCGTCGTTCGCGCTCAGTGGCCTCGCTGATCGCAATGAGATCACCCACATATTCCACGACAAATTCGTTACGCTTGAAGCGGCGTATTGCGACAACGCCACGCCCCTTCCCCGTGAAGTGACGTACCTGCAGACCCTCGCAGCGCTCCTCGAGCACAGCCTGCTCCAGATCACGCATCATTTCCTCTTTAACGGCCGTTTTGGTTTTGCGAACGCTGCGCCGCACCGGAAAGAACTCGGTCAGCTCGCGATTGCCATTGGTGGCAGCCAGTGGTTGCGATTTGGCTGACATTGCCTTCGACTTGTTGGTCGACTTGTTAGGCGCCTTTGGCTTGGAAGCTGCTATTGCTACGGTTTTCGGTTTGAGCATTGCCTTGGCTTTGTTCAGATTCTCACGCTCCTCGGCGGCTTTGAGAAGAGCATGCACATCGTCCTCGTCCTCCCCATCATCGTCCACAACCACCACGACATCTTCTCGTGGCGTTGAGCTGGGCTGGGCTGTGTAAGGCGCTTGTGGCTTTGGCTGATTCAGTCTTCGTCGCGACTTGCACGCGCTGCTTGCGGCCAGCTGCATTTGCAGTTTGCGCGGCGATTTGCGTGGCGACAGCGTCTCACCCTTTAGCAGCGCTGGATCGCGCGGCATCGTCTTGATCGGAGAGGGGCATAGTATGCGGTGAGGCGTGGCGGGCTTACGACGCCGATTGCCCGCCACTGCGGGTGATGTACCTGTTGTCAAACTGCAGGCAACGCCACTGTCGCAGGAACTGCTGTCGTGTTGGTCCAGCTCAAAACCGCTCAACGGTTGCTGCAGATGCATGTGATGCTGTTCTTGTACGTGCTCGTGCTCCTCCCCGTGCCCGTGTCCATTGAGCGTAACAATCTGATTGAAACGACCGTTCAGCACGCAAGCATTCAGCACAGAAGGCGGCGATGAGAATACAGCGCTGGCCAGCTCGAAGCTTTTGTTAATGCGAATGCTGGATGCTTTTGTGGGCGAGCGATCGATGTCCAGGGTCAGCACCGGCTCCTGCAGAAATATATTATCGGAAGTTGCAGCGCCGCTACCGCTGCTACTGCTGCTGCTGTGCGACGAGCTGTGACTATCACGCAGCGCCGAACGATGCGTCTGAAAGGCAGCCGTGTTTATAGGTGTGTCTGTTTGTGTTTGTGTATGTGTATGGGTGTGGGTGTGTGTTTGCATGTGTGTGCCTGTTTCTGCGTCTGATTCTGTATGTGTGTTAACGTGCACGTAGTTACAGCCCAGTTCAGAGCTGTTGTCGTTAGTGTGCTCTGGCTCCAGATCATCGTTTTGATATGCTGGTGAGCTGGTGCTGATTGAGGGCGAAGGTATCGAGTTTGAATCATACAGCAAGGCATCCACATCCTCCAGTTCATTATCTAAGGCGCCATTTATTGTTATTGTCTTTTTCTCCTCTTTTATAATAGAAGTTGTTGTCGTCGTTTCTGAAACAATTGTAGTCAGTTTTAAAGCATTTGACCTCTTTGCAGCCGCATTCGCTTTAAAGAAGTTTTCAATGGTGCGTGTTTGCGAGCGCGTTGCCAATTGAACACCTGTGCAGGGCAGAATATATAGAAGGGGGTGGGGGGTGTGAGTGCGCTAAAGCTAACCTCAAAACTTGAGAAATAAAATACTTACCAATTGTGCGGCCAGTTTCAAACTTGGTTGAGATGCCGTTGGCATTGCTGTGATTTCCCGCATTGAGATTTTCATTTGTTTTCATCAGACGACAGTCTTTCCGCTTGGGGCTAGCAAAATATTGATCATCCAGCAGGTTATTGCTGGCCGCCGCCGCCTCCGCGGCGCTGATTGGTGCGCCATTGAAGGGCATGGTGACCGTTGCGTCGCTGTTGGCATCGACCTCGTTTGAGGTAACCACCATTAGGGCGGGCTCTTTGGCGGGTCGTGCACGTCTCCGAACCATTATCATTTAGGGTTTAGATACTCGACAAACCACAAGGGGTGCGAATCCGTCGAGCTAATAAATCACAAGTTTGTAGCGCACGCACACTCTGATGCAGATACAGCGAAGGAAAAACAGACTGCAATTTGCATAAGTAGAAACAAAACGAGACATTAAACTTTTGTACATTATTTGGGCCTCCCGCTCCCACACACTCACACACACACACACAAACACATACAAATCCAACGCAACACAACACAAAAGAGCGCGTACAGTTTTTGTCCCTCGACAAAAATATCGTTCGCTCCGCTGTTGCTTGTGTCGCACGAAGCGAAGAGGAAGACAACAGCGAAAGAATGATATGAAGGCAGTCTGCCTCTTCGAGCCAGCGCCAGAACCTGCCTACCTATTTGGTTGGAAACGGATTTGGTCGTCATACGCAGCAGCGCATGTTTCTCGTTTTACACTGTATTTTGCACATTGCAATCAATTATGCCGCCTTCTTATAAGTTTTTTAGTCAGTCATATGCACTTTTCCTTTTCCGCAAACTTTTTTTGTGTGGTTCTTTTATTCCGTTTTGCAGTAGAGTTGTTGATGTCTTATCGATACCATGTGAATATCGATATCTATATGTAGATCGACGAACCACTGTTCAATACACAATTCTTGTTATGAAAAAAATGTACAAAATGAAAGAAACTAAATCAAAAATAAATTTAATTTATAATTTCTTTATTTTAACTACATAATATACAAATTACTAATTAAAACAATATAAAAGTAATTAAATATAAATACAAATTATCCAACACTGGCGTAAAGCGGCGCGCAAACCATCGGTAGACAATGACGGCGACGCTTGAGCTTGTTTACATACGAGTATTAGTTATCGATAGTTACAAGACGATGTGCCATTAGCATCCCAATCGCCCAGCGAAATTCGCGAGGCGCGCGTGAAAATTATTTTGTTAAGCGAATCGTGTGAAATTATAGTAAAAAAGCTGATGAAAGCTAGTGCAAACAATATTGAAAGCCGCTTACTACAATAGCTTATTGAGTGAATACGAAAAGGCGTTGTTTAACAACGTTTAAATTGCAAAATTGGGCGCACTTTATTGGCCCCTGTCTCTGTGTCACCCATTCAGTGGCTTGGTCTGTGCTGCTCCTTGGCGCGGACACATACACTCACACACACACACACACGCACTATTGTAATTGAATAATATATAAGCAGCATGCCTATTTGCAAGCGCGACGGTTTTGATCTCAATCAAACAGATGGAAAAAATGAAACATTCCATGACAACGACTTGGTCTTCTGCTGTTATATTACCAAGCGCATATTTCGCGATTATGAGTAAGTTAAAAATTTTGCATTCATATGTTTGCTCCATCGTCAACTGCTGAATGCTGCATTAGGATAGCAAAGACAAAGCAAAAAGCGCTAAAGTACACAACAAAGCGACGCTGACGAACGCATGCTTCGGCCAAGCGATACATGCAATAGCAAAAACATTTCGTATTTTGGCAGAAGGTGGTGGCGGCAGCAGCAGTGGAAAGCGCGCGAATTAGTTCACAGCTGCTGCGTGCAGCGTTGCCACCTTGCGTACATTTGATTTTATATAAAAAGTCAACTATTATTACTGTTATTCACTTTGAAATGCTAATTAAAAATATTAGCTACAAGTATACATCCAAAGTTTTAAGTCTTTATCTTCAATACTTTTGCCAAGTTACTTTACTGCAAAGGCAATATAAATATTTTGGGTTGAATTATGAATTATGAAAATCGATTTAAGGTTTATTATTTTTTTGGGAAATTTGGTTTATGACCAAACCTGGCTTGCAGTTCGACATACATGTATTTATTTATTCTTTGAATCCGTAAATCTTGTATGCATTTTTATACTCATTGAGAGTTGATAAAAGGGATTAAGGTTTTGTGGAAATCTATGTAAAAGGCGGGAGAATGCATCTCCGAAATAAAATAAGAATAAAGTTGTCATGCCAATAGGCCAAACGCACCCACCGTAAAAATGCATGTACAGTGGATAACATTAATATTCGTTTTATTGTTCCAACTTCGAAAGCGAATAAAACTTCAAGGAAAACTTTTTTTTTTTTAAATGATAAAGCTTGTTTAATTACCTTTTCATAATGGTTCATATATTAGGATTTTATTTAAAACCAAAGAAATAAATAAATATAAACAAAAAATAAGCTCAAAATTTACGCAACATTAGTATTCGGTATTTTTTGGAAATCGTATAATAAAACCCGGTGGAAACTCGAAACCCGAAACACCAAACCAGACAAAAATTTATTGACTGCAAATTTTCCGCAAAATTTAATTGTCGCACATAAAATTAAATCGTGCCTAGATCAGCGAAAACTTGTGCTCCAATTGAGTTTAGAGGGCAAGACATATAAGGAAACTGCCCAAATCCTGGCGATGAAGCCAAATACGGTCGGTGACATTGTCCGAAACATCGAGATATAAGAAACTTAGTTCTGTATCATTCTAATATATGCAGGTTATCTAATTATCATTAGATAATCATCATTTGCTTAAAAAAAAAGTTTAGATTTTACATAGTTGTAAGCATATCTTTATAAAATTCAATTCATAAACTAACCTTGGTACCGAATTCCGAATTCCGACTTCAAATTTCGAATATAATATGTGAAACACAAACTATATTTAGTTATATTGTAAATCGAAAATTTGTATATATATCATCTTAAGGCCTTAATCGCATCGTTGTTCATTTCGCAGAAACTATTTCCGGCATGTTATGGCCATAAACTCGACGGTGTGGCAGTGCGAGGCCACCGGCAAGGATGGCCTCACCTACGAGGAAGCAGTGAAGAGCGAACGCGTCGCACGCAAAAAGATGGAACAATTTAAACAAACTCTACGTGCCCCCGTGCTCCTGGTTATTGAGCATGCGCGCCAATCAGCCGTCAAGACGCTCAATTTAATTGTTTCAAAATTTCTGCGCAAACGCTTCTTCCTCAATGAGGAGGTGACTATTACGAGTAAGAGGAACGCCGTTTTTAAGGTGGTGGGCATAAAGCTGGCTGGCAACATGCCGGAGCCAAGTAATGGCATTTACGAGGACACCGAACAACTCGAATACCGTTTGCGTTCCTCCAAAGGCGACGAGATTACAGCGCCCTTCGAGCAGCTGCGTCGACAGCGAGCCGAGTTCAACCAAGAAAACTTGGCAATGTTCATCAAAAATAACGTGATTCGGGTGGATGGCATACTGCGGCCCAAGCCAGAGATCTATAAGCAATATGTTACCGAGCCGAATGCCAGCTTTTCAAACATCTTCATAGGCAAAATGCCGCGCTACTCACCGGCTAAAATTAAGCGACCCGACGCTAAGGATACCAAAAAGCAATCAACGCTGAACAAATACATTGTCAAGGGCGAGGAATCGACGGCCAAGAGTAAGGCCAATTCCGAAGGCAAAGCGAAGTTGCTGGCCGAAGAAATGGAGCGTATTCGCCTGGAGAAGCTAGCCAAATTTGCGGAAATGGAGCGAGAGAAGGCGCAAAAGAAGGCCGAGCTTATGTGGCGTGTGGAGCAGGAATGCCACCATCTCACTACCAAAACAGATGATCTGGAGCGCAGCGATCAATGCGTGCTGCCAAAGTATCATCCGATTCAGACGTTTCTGCCAGAGCCGCTGCTGGGCGATGCCTTCATGCTGCGCGAATTTATGCACACCTATCGCGGACTACTTTCCGGCGTGGAGGTGTTTCGCCAGAATCTTAGCTACTACGAAATGTCGCGCGCACTGAGCGCCCGCGAGGTGGCCGGTCCACTTTCCGACATACTGCTCGTGCTACTGGGCACGATCTTCGATCTGCAAAAGGAGGAGGAGGAGGAATGTCTGGTGTACTATACGTTTGGTCGGACGCCGGCGACACAGGAGCCCTACATCAGTATGTACAACGCCTCACGCACCCATAGCTATGCCAAGCGGCACTTCTCCTTCAACCTGAACGAGCTGCCGCTGGACGCGCTAACCGTGAGCGAGGTGCTGCGCCTGCATTTATTAGCCTCCGGCGCAGTCGTTGCTGACAAGGCTCAAAAATGGCGCGTTATGTACCGCAATGGGTATTCCTCGCGCGAGGATCCCGGTCTTCAGCTGCGTCTGCAACACGCCCACATTCTGCACGCCCTAAGGACGCAATCCGTTGCTCAGCTGGACTTTGTCGACATTATGCGCGTTATAAGCTGCCTAATGGCGCAGATCCTTACCTACTCCGGCACCATAAATGTCGTCGAGGAGCGCATGGAGAGAACGGCCAAGGCCAAAAGCGAACTGCGCACTTTGATTATCACCGAGAACCGTCGCCTGGCCGCCCTCGAGGCGGCCAAGCGCAAGCTGACCAATGAGCACCATCAACAGTGCCTCACTGATGAGGTGAAGCAGAACGCGGAGAAGAAGGAGGCGCTGGGCGAGCAGCTAAATCGTCGCATTGCCGATCTACATGCACAGTCGGATCGTGAGCAGCGCAAGCACGAGCAGCAGGTGTTGAAGCTGCACTCGGAGCTCTTCAACTTTTTGGTCTATTTGGGCATGGATCGATGCTATCGCAAGTACTATGTGCTGGAATCAATGCCGGGCATCTTTATAGAGCATGTGCCAGACAGCATGATGGACACGTGTCTGTCGCAGCCGCCGGTGAACAAATCGCCCGCCGAGTTGCGCAAGCAGGCGCAGCTGCCGAAGGTGCGCAAGGATTTGCGTAACTATCTGGTTAAGTTGTATAGCGAGGATGATAAAAAGAAGAAAACAACCAATAAACAATCGTTGGAGAACAAGGAGAACCAGGAAAATCGCCAATCCACGGAGCCAATGGATGTGACCGGCGGGGAGGATGAGGAGCCAACGCCACCCACTCAATACGAGCTGTTAATGTGCAGTGGCGATGGCGCCGAATGCATTGTCCATGCCGAGCAGCATGCACAGCGTAAGGTCTGGTCGTACATCTATCAGCCGGAGGAGATTGATGCCCTAATAAGGTCGCTCAATCCGCTTGGCTGGCGCGAATCGGAGCTGCTGGATGAACTCACCCAGCTGCGCAGCCTGATCGAAGAGCATGTGAAGAGCTGCCCGCACGAGCTGCTCAGCCTGGACAGCGATAAGAAGCGCAACAAATTTGTCAGCACAATGCAGTCAGAGACGCAGCGTAAATACGGCCAGGCCAACTTTGGACTGCCCGAGGGCACCGAATTGAACGAGGTGTTGCGCCTGCATCTGGTCGATTGTATTCTGCAGTTCGAGACGGACATTTACACCGGCGACTTGGGCAGGCTGAAGGTCAAGGACATGGAGAAGTGGCGCAACCAGTTGCTGGGTGACGAATTCGATCCCCAGTGCAAGTTGCAGTGGGGACCTGGACTAATGTATAGCGATGATGCGGCCGGAGATTCGGACAATGAGTCGCACGAAGATTACGATGACCAGGACGACGAGAAGGGTGAAGATGCCGCTTTTCTAAACCAATATGCCAGGAAAAAGTATGGAAAATACCGGGATCCAGGTCAATACATTCCACAGAGCGTTGAGGCATCCTCCGCGGAATCAGAGACGCTTCGCACACAGGTGCGCAACCTGGCCAGTGCCCTGTTGCAGGTAGAGCAGGCAATTGGGCGTCGGTTCCTCAAGGAGCCATTCGGCTTTACCAAGAAGCGTCAAGATGCCAAACAGGATCAACTCATTTGCGAGTCGAAGCTGCAGCAGTGGGAGCTGTCGCTCATGCGTAGCACTAGCTATGCCCAAATCTTTCTACATCTGAACATACTGCATGACTCAATTCAATGGAAGCATTCCACAAATAAGTCGCTATGCAAGGTGTGCCGACGTGGCACCGATCCCGAGAAGATGCTGCTTTGCGACCAGTGCAACGGTGGCACTCACATGTTCTGCATGAAGCCAAAGATGCGCACAGTGCCGGAGGGCAATTGGTACTGTCACACTTGTGTGAAGAACCTGGGCTTGACCAATGCCACCGATGACAAGCAGCAGGAGCAAAAGAAACGCGCAGCCCAAAAGAAGCGAAAGTTCATTGTAGACGAGGTGGATGAGGACGTCGATGAGGGTGTGGCTGATGGTGACGATGACGAGAACGACGACGGTGACTCAGACGAAGACGAGGAGAATGCTGATGAGTGGGCTAGCGTAAGCGATACGCAAGACGACCAGAGTGCAGACTTTTCCACATCCGTTAAAGCTAACAGCAAGGCGGCAGTGACGCGCAGCAGCAGGCGACTGAAATCTAAGGAAATCGAAGAAGCTGTCGAAGAGGACACAAGTGTTGGCGACGATGGCTCCGTTGAAGATGATGAAAACGAAGCAGACGAGGATAATGAGGAGGAAGAAACGTGAGTTATCGAATTACAAACTATGTCAATTGTAAATTATTGTAATGTCCAACTTAATTGTCTTCAGTGAGGAGGAAAAGGTATGCCAGGTCTGCTTTTATGACGGCTGTGAAATTTGCTGTACACGCTGTTCCGAGTGGTATCATCTGGAGTGCGTTAAATTGAAGCGACAGCCACGCACGGATTTCGTATGCAAGAAGTGCAAAGCAAATGAAGCAACACGCAGCCGACGCCGTCCCAGTCATGGTATGAACCTATTTTAAATCCAAGTTTACTTAGCCATAGCTAACATATTTCATATTCACAGTTGATGGTGATGCCGACGATGATGAGGATCATGGGGAGCCGCAAGCCAAGCGCCCGCGTTCCTCACGAAACTCTTTGCGCATTTCGCTGGATAAGTCTGGTGCCAACAATAATAATAATAATAACAACAATACTAGTAATCACAATAACAATCGCCGTTCCGGTCGTCGTACCAATGACAATCTGCCACTAAATAGCGCCGCCTTATATGATCTGCTGGAGCAGACTATGAAGCACCAGGCGGCGTGGCCTTTTCTGAGACCAGTGCTGTCCTCCGAGGTGCCAGACTATCACAAGATAATTAAGGCACCCATGGATCTGGCTAAAATCAAGTCCAAACTAAATATGGGCGAATATCAATTAAACGAGGAGCTCCTCAACGATATTCAGTTAGTATTCAAGAACTGCGATCTATACAATGTCGAAGGCAATGAGATTTATGAGTAAGTGTAATCGCATATGTTATATTCAAATACATTTTATAATAATATTCCATTTACTTCTTCAGTGCTGGCTGTAAATTGGAACGCTTTGTTATGTCCCGCTGCAAGGATATGATGCTTCCGTTCAGGCCCAGTGACATGAATGCCAACATCGTTTGCTAAGTCGCGTGTGGGAGGGTGGGAGGAGGTGTCTCGTGTACATTAACTCACTTAATGTTAAATTCATAAACAGAGAACAAGCCAGCGTACATAATTAGCCAGTATTGTTTAGTTACCAGTAATCAGTCTAGAGCCAGGATATTATCAGCTGCATTGTAAAGCACGCACTATTTTTACAGTCTGTAAGTGTAATTAATATTTCTACTATATTGTTTATCGTTTTTGTCTGCATTACGAATTTCGAATTGCAAGCTTTATAGCTATTATTTACTTTTTAGAGTTTATTATTAATTTTACGCATAAATTATTGTAGACATACACAGTTCACAGATTTTAGCATTCAATAAAATAATTACGGAATAGATTCAATCTTTGAACGTTCTACACATTCTCAATTGGCTATCATATTTATGTCTTACATTAAATCAGCGAATCTTACGAAATACATGCATATATGTGTGTTTAATGTGTGTCTTATAACTGTAAGTACGCTTGAGTTACAATTACAATATATTATGAAACATTTATACATACATAATGTGCATGGCTTACTTTTTATTTTTGTTATTGATATTGGCGGCATTTAATAAATTTCCGTTGCATATTCGCTTACTGTGCTCCACTCTTTCACACACATTTAACATTCAATTAAATTGCAAGTTTTGTTGAATAAATGATTTAATTACTATTTTATAAATTTTATGCTCTTAAATCTAATGAATACATGAAAATTTATGCGCTAAATGTGGCTATGATTTTTTTTACTTTTAATTAGTTTTCAGAGATCCCAAAACAAAATATAGTTACAGTTTCCCAATTTTTAGGTTAGATATACCTACAATAAGTGCGACCAAATAAATAAAACTTCTTCATTTGGATGTGCCATACCGAATACTTTAAAGACATGATGCTGTAGCTACGTGAAAGGTCAGCTTGTCTTTTTGTTCTGTTTACTCGCAAATGTTCTACGCACACATATTCTCAAGAGTATAGTACCTAATTTTAGGTATACCAGATTTTAATCCAGTATAAAGTGCCACAATCTACCAATCAATTATTATTATTATTATTATAATTCTGTTAAAACACTAAACATTTATATTGAGTATATTATCTTATTTATTTCATCTCATTTCTATCCAGAATTTCAATCTTGAAAATGCTAACAAGATGTCGATCATATTTATTTAATCAAAGGAGGATCTTCCTTGCTTCCTTGAATCTTCCTGCTAACTTGCAAGCCAATACTGCTTCTACAAAAGCAACAAAATGGTTTTCTGTTCACCTTAATTAGAAACCCAAGGTTATATTATTGAAATTTAGCAAAGAATCGAAGCTAAAGCTGCCCAGAATTACCAAGTCTATGGTTATAATCCTTTTTTGTATTTTATCCATCTTGGATTATAACTTGGCTAATAGAAGTATTATATACGAAACGGAAACCATAGGAAACGGAAACGGAAACCAAGGGTAAATGGGGTGAAAGGTTAATGGGGGTAATTTGTATTTATTAGAAATTGGTGATAGGGAACATATAAATTTTCCGGAATTTGACTTTAGTGATCCACATTTTTTTGATGTGCATATAGCGAAAGAGGTTTACAATATGAAGTATTGATGTATTTCCAAGTTGATACGGCATCTACATTAAAATCAACTAATTCCGCAGTATTCAATCTCTGTTTACTTAAAATTGTTCGTACTTGTTGCATAATTGTTCGTACTTGTTGCATACTTCTAGGTTTTCAAGTAAAAGAGAGTAAGAGGAATTTTTCTTGGATTTAAAAGCAATATTCAAACTAAAGTTAGTCGGTGTTCTATCGGTTGTCACCTGTCTAAGGTAACTTCCACTGCTTTTGACAAAGATGATATTTCTTTAGGCGAAAATTAACATTAAAATTGATCACATAAAGCGAGGAAGATTAACTAATCGCATTTACAATATTATATACTTATGTGGAATCAGATATACATATCAACCTGGTACTGATACTGATGTAGATATAGATACTTGAATATACATAAATTTAATTTGCCAATCAATTAATTAATTACTTTTCCCTATATACACTTAACTTTAATATTAAGACATAAAAAATGTAAAATATCTCTAAAAAAAAAAATAGTGTTAATGGGCGAAATGTACTTAATTCTAGTATTCAAATGGACATGAGAACTTTCGCTTTCTAATCAAAATTATCTTAGTTTTTTTCAAGGTTTTCTTCTTTTCTATACAAGCACATATTGAGGAAGTACAGTGATCTCTGGCTTGTTAGAATAAATAGGTCCGCAGAAACCTTTTGAAAAGTTTCCCGAATGTGTTTACATATTTGTTTGGCTCGAGGAAGATGTGGATGTGCTTGTTTCTGTGTGGCAACCTCCGCTCGAGATGCCACTGTTCACTTTGTTGTTATTTTCAGCTATTTGGCTGTTGTTGTTGCTTTCGGTTGATTCTAGCACAAAGTGCAGGGAGTTTGAGGTGCTTGGCGCCTGAGACAATTGTGCCTCCATTGATGTGTTGGAGGTATTATCATCGGTATTGCTGCTGTTGCTGTTGTTGTCCTCCACGGCGTTCTCCTGTCTCACCTCCGGCACATTATCGTCATCATCATTCAGCCATTCGGTGTCATAGGACACGGTGTTCTCGGCCTCCTGTCTACCTCGACGTGGACGTTTTACGTTGCGACGCCGCTTGATGGCCGCAAAGCGCAGCCGCATCAACTTTCGCTTGCGCTCCAGCTGCTCGAAACTGGCCTGCAGCGAGCCAACTGTGGAGAAAATCAAGTCATGCGATTATTACTACAATGGAGCCAAGTTGGCTGCTAAGGATAGTGTACACAAATCGGAAGCTCAACTCTGCCAGGGTAAACAAAGCCCTGACACTTGCCAATAATTGGGGGCTTTGTGTGGTATCGGACTGGTTGGTTATCAGCCATCTATTGTTAACCAGCGAATACGGTGAGCTGTCAAGAATCACTGACAGTAGGCAAACAAATATTGTCGCTCAAGTGTCAACGGGCGTTTGTTTGGCCACAGAGATACGGTCGGGAGGCCTGGTCAATCTGTGGTTCGGGTCAAACAGTTCAGTTGCGCTCACAATGCCGTTGACCGTACAGCTAATTATGCTAATCCTCGTGGCGGTAGCCAAGCTAACAATGGCACAGGACAATGGCAACTTGGACAACTATGCCAGCATGCTGGAGCCCATGCTGAGCCAGCCGGAGAGCACCCTGGCGCTGCATTTGCGGGGCACGCGCGATGCGGACAGTGGCTTTGTACAGTCTCTACTCAGGCAGCAGGGTATCGCGGTCAGATTGTATGTGGCAGAGGATGTCCCAGAAGCAGGAAGCTCGTCGGATTCTGAAGCGGTGGTCCATCATCTCTATATCTATGAGCAACTGGGGCAAATGCAGCAGCATCTAAAGCTCTTCTCGAATCAGGCAGGCTTTTATATACTCGTCTTGGAGAGATTGGTGACGGACGAGCTGCCGCTATTGCAGCAGTTTATGGAGACTATTTGGCGGCGACATGGCCACAATCGGGTATATTATGTGCAGCTGACAGCCAAACGGATTCTACTCTACAATCCCTTCCGGCAACGTGTGGTCATCGCTGAGGATGCGCACAGCTATGAGCACATTTACGCAAATCTTTATGGCTACCCACTGCGCGCCTACATCTTTGACTCAGTGTACTCGGCGTTTTTCGGAGATGGCTCCACCGAACAGGTCTCATACGTTACTGGACCCGATGCCAATGTGGCCCAAACTATTGCGAAACATCTCAACTTTACGCTGAACTATGTGTGGCCCGATGATGAGTTCTTTGGGTGAGTAGCTACCCATGGAATACACCTACAACAGGAGTTTACTTTCTATCCTCTTCTACAGTGGGCGGCAGCCCAATGGCTCCTATACGGGAGGCGTGGGTCGTGCACATCGTCACGAGCTGGACATCATTTTCACCGGCTTCTTTATAAAGGATTATCTAACGAAGCGCATTCAATTCACCGCCTCTGTCTACATGGATGATCTCTGCCTCTACGTGAAGAAGGCCCAGCGTATTCCACAGTCGATTATGCCCCTCTTTGCGGTGCGTGTGAATGTCTGGTTCTGTTTTCTGCTCGTCGGTTTTGTGAGTGCCCTCATTTGGCTCTGCCTACGGGCCTTGAATCTGGGCCTGCGCATCGAGCGCCTGCGCAAACAGAAACACAAGATGCGAGATGAGCGCTATTTGTGCATTGCCTGGCGCATCTTTATTGACACTTGGGTGGTGTGGGTGCGCGTAAATGTCGGCCAGTTTCCACCCTATAATTCGGAGCGCATTTTCTTGGCCTCGCTGTGCCTGGTTAGCGTCATCTTTGGAGCCCTGCTCGAGTCCAGTTTGGCCACGGCCTACATACGCCCCATGTACTATCGGGATCCGAACACACTAGCGGAACTTGACGACTCCCAGATGCCCATTTACATAAAGCATCCGGCATTCAAGGACGATCTATTTTACGGCCACGACTCGGAGGTCTATCGGCGCCTGAATGCCAAGATGAAACTGGTGGGCGAGGGTGAGGACCGCTTGATTAGCATGGTCGCCAAAAACGGCCGATTCGCCGGGGTGACGCGCACCACCAGCCTTGAGATTAGCGACAGGCGCTACGTCACAACTCACAAGGTGCACAAGATACCCGAATGTCCCAAGGTCTACCACATTGGCTACGTGATGCCGAGACCGTCGCCGTATAGGGACGGAATTAACGCGGTGCTGCTGCACATTCTGGCGGGCGGACTTTTGGATCACTGGATATTTGAGGTGAAGGAGCGCGCCAAATGGAATATACACCAGTACCCTGAGTACCTGGCCGAACTGGGCGTGGGCAAGTGGAAAGTATTGACCCTAAATGACGTACAGCTAGCCTTTTATGCTTTGACAATTGGTTGCATGCTGGCGGCTCTGGTTTGGGTGATCGAGTTTCTGTTGAAATAAATCGTATATATTTCTTGGATTACTTACTCATGCGCAACTCGGGCGGCTTGCGGGGACTGCGGCTGGCTGGCTGCGAGAGGGACTCCCGACGACCGCGCTCGCGGGCAGCCGCCTCCGCTGATGTGGTGGGCAGCTCATCATCCCCAAACAAGCGATGCGTTTCCTCCAGCCATTCGCTGATGCGCGCCTGTGTGGCCGCTTGCCGTTGCTCGCCCAGCAGCCTGGCCAGCAGCTGCTCCACATTGCGGTGCTGGCCACCAGTGCCCTTGACCGCCAGCTGCAACAGGGCTCGCCGCTTTTTGGCTATCAAATAGAAGATACGATTCGGATGCGTCTGCCAGCTGAGCTCGCTAACATTGGGCGTGTCCACTTCGCTCTCCTCCTCCGACTGCGTGCTGCTGTCGGTCCGCTCCGTGGATGTGGTGGTGCTGCTGTCGCTGCCGCTGGTCGTCTGTTGACCGGTTCCGTTGCCATTGCCATTGCTGCTATTGCTGTTCCATGTCTCCAACTCACGTTGTACCAGCGTGTCGAAAAAGGCCAGCATCACCTGATCCTCCTCCATGTTGCGTGTACTAAAATCCTGTGAAACATGATCCGTGGCGTTGCGATGCAGCACACGGGTGCAATAGGGCGTGTCCGATGGTTCAATTAGTGAACCCTCCCAGCCTTGCTGCGCAAACGGACTCCAAAACTGCAAATAAAAGGAATTGTGCTCAATTGCGTCACTAAATTCTTGGGTTGCACAGATTATTCGCTCACCTTGATAATCTTTTCCACGCCCGATGAGGCCAGCAGGCAGCGCTGGCGATTATAGCGCACCTGGTTAACAATAGATCGATGCCCGGTAAGGATGACGGGTGTCGTATCGATCCACTGGTTCTTCTTTTCCACTACAGTGAAAATAATGTCAACCCATCAACCATAAGATATACATTCAGATACTTACAGTCAACTCCGTCCAGACGCCAGATGAACATATTAAAGTTATCCGAGCCGGACACCACCAGCTCGTCCTGCGGGCCAGCAAAGGTGCAGCTCTTCATGGTGCACGAATTAAAATATTCATCGTGATAAAACGAGCACAGCGGCTCGGCTGAGCTGGGATTGTAAAGGATGGGCGGCAAGCGGCGGTGTAGGGTTAGCAAAAGGCTGCCATTGCAATTGAATCGCACGCTCATGCAGCTGGGAGATTCGGTTATGTAGTTGTACTGGCGAAGTGCCCTAAATCATACAATTGGAGCAATGAGAAACAAATGAAACAAAATATAGACACAGCCACGTACTGTGTGTGGTTACGCAGATCCCAGAGCTGTGCACCACGTTTGGCATTGGCAGTGGCCAAAAAGTTGCCATTCAATGGATGAAACTCCACGGCATTGAATGGCGTGCGAAACTTGGCTATGGCCAGTGGTTCGGTCTTGCCCACGCGCAGATCGTAGACAAGGATTTCGCCATGCTCCGTGGCCACGCTAAACAAATTGGTGCTCGTTCGATCCACGCTGAGGCCGTAGACTGGTCCGTCGTGTGAAAAATAGTTGAGGTTCTTGCCCCTGTGGATACAAACGCAGTGTTAATTGGTTGCCAGTGTTTACCGCCACTAGACGGCACTTACGTGCCCAGGTCGTGCTGTATGACCAGGTCATCGTTACCGCCGGAGAAGATGTACGTGTTGTGCGTATCGAAGCCTAGGCAAAATATGTTGCTGGCATGCTCTCCGTACATGGCACTCGGCTGGTCCTGGCCAACATTTGCCAGCGTCTGATCCACATGCCAGAGCAGCACACGTTTATCGTCGCCACCTGTAAGAGCGCCACAGCTAGTCAGCCCGGCTGGAGGAGGAGCAGGAGCAACAGGTAGACACTCACCCGAAGCCAAGTACTCGCCACCATGGCTAAACTCCAGTGCATTTACGCAGCCGTAGTGGCCCACCAGATTGCGTTGATATAGATTCTCAGCGGCGTTCAAGCGCTGCCTGAAAATGCCAATCTCGAAATTGCAACCACGCATCTGCTGCAGCTCCCGACAGGTCAGCGCATGATCCAGATTCAGGCTGGCGCCCATGCCGCCCCTCACATAGCTCATGGTGCAACCGTTTTCTGTCCAACTTTTCACCTGCCCACTTTTGCTCCTAACACTTCTGCAGCCTGTCGCTCTTCCTCTGTTGGCAATTGTTCGGGTTCACAGGCGCTGCCGTTGCCACAGCGTTGTATACATTTTGTCGACGCCGACGTCGCTGCTGACGTCGTCGCCGTGGTTGTTCGACTTTTTGCGTTGGCGTTGGAAGTTGGAAATTTGAAGCTTGGCAACTGTAAATGTAACTGTAATCGCAATATTTGGCTTTATTTGCCAATTGGCTTTCAAGTTCTGATTGTTTATTCCATTAAATGGCGTCTCAATTCACTTTTTCCACGCACAGCTCCCGCAGCGATTTTCTCACGACAACTGTGACTGCGACTGCGACTCTCGACTGGTTTAATCATCGGAATATGCTTTAATCAAAATGAAAACAGAAAGTATACGAGAAGCGTAAAAACAGCTGTTCCCCGAGCCGAATAGACAATTAGCGATGGGTGCGTGCACAATCGACGCACGCATTGCACGAACTGTTCCCATAACTTTGAAAGTTCCCTCGCTGTGCACTGTTTGAAAACACAAAAAGCTATTGAAAGATTTTGTGTGTTTTTCATTCCGAAAAATATGGATTAATGTCTGCCGCAGCCGAAGACTATTTATGTTGATAACTAATATATAATATGGAATTCAGATTTGGATACCAGTTTCAACCAAATAGCTTCCGAATGGACTGGATTGGCGAGTATAACTTCTGCAACTCCCTGGGGCAACTTTTAATAAACCCAAAGCTAAGGCTAAAGCATTAGTTTTGATATGAATATTAAAGTTAAGATCTATAACATATTAACATTCTCTTTGCCATTCCTTAATCTTGGTTAGCTATGATTTTGTAACATATATAATATTGTACATATTTAAACAATAGGGCATACAAACAAAAATAAATTTTATGTTAATAAATTCTTTCGTATTACTTGTAAAATTTGAACAGTATTACCCGAATTAAAACTTAACGTACTAAATGGATCTCAGCGAAATTAAAAAGGAACTACACGGTGTGCCTACTAAAGACACATCATATCCAGCTATAACTCAAAATCCATCTTCCTTACAGTTCTACAGGATAATATCGATGTTGACAGTACCAATCGGATATGCGCCTACCTGCGCAATTTGCGGGAACGTCTCCAGCAAACAATACTGCAGCACAGTGATTTAATTCAGACATCGTTGAACATTGTCGGGGAGATGGCTGAGGTATCCAATACGTTGGCTCTGACGCCGTTGGGATCGGAACAGCAGCATAGCAAGATTAAGCATTTAATTATGGAGTTTGAAAAGATGCACACGGGCGACACCGACATGAACTCCACCGGGAGTGGAGCAATGGAGCTATGCAATCTGCTTGCAGATTTTCGACGCTTAAACGAGAGCCAATTGCTGCGCGATAGCCTGATGTGCTACAATCGTGCCAAGGAGTCATTTGAAAAGGTCGAGACCCTGCTAAACCAACACAACACCAGCGATTCAGCCCAGCCATCTCCAGAGAACAGTCAACAGGCGGTGCTGGAAAGTCAGAGTCGCAGTCTACGGGAGAAGATTCAGGCCTTCAACAAGGCGTCCGCGAAAGGTCAGAATACGATACAGAGTTTTACTCACTGTTTTAGCAGCACGAGCAGCACAAATATTGCATCTGGTGACGAAACGAAGCTGAACCAGATCGGTTCGCTTACCTTGACGAATTCCGGCTACGAGGGTGACCTGGACAGTGAAATTGATTCGATTGAGAATCTCAATAAGGCGCAACCAGGTGAAAAAAATAATTCTTAATGCAATTAAATTTATAGGTAAAACTTTTTAAATATATTCGCACATCAAACTGGGCTATGCATAAGTTTGTTTTAATTTTTCAAAATTTATGACAAGCACATGTACAAAATAAAATATTTGTGTATTCTAAACTATGGTAAAAAAAATCAGGCGAGGTTTTCAAAACACAGAGCTTAGCAAGCCGACTGGGCGGCCTGAAAGAAACTCGTGTAGTTGATGGCAAAGAATATAGCGACAGCTCCAATTGCCGAGCCCAGTTGAGTAATGGCGCCCACCCACACCAGCGACTGGCCGCCCTGTGCACGCATCATCGTCGTAATGCCCAGCTTTGTGTAGCTGACAATTCCAAAGAGCAGCGTCCATGCGATTACCTGCCAAATAAAACCGAATTAAGATGTGTTTTACAGAATAAATTCCGGGGCGAGGACACTTACCACCAGGACGACACCAACGGTCTGATCGTAGAGTGGCGGATACGGACTAAGCACAGCATTGGTAAATACATAGCTGGTGAGCAGTGCGGCTAGTGCCGAGAGCACATAGATGACTCGCAGCGCAGTGACATGCAGGAACATGGCCATAAAGCAGGCCACCGGATTGGCAATAACACTCAATGTTGCCACCAGGTGATAAGCGCGGGTTCCATACGGCGCACTCGAATAGGACTGTATGCTGGGAAAGATGCCGTTGCTGAAGAGAGAGATGATGCCCATCAGTACCAGCAAGGTGGCGCACTGTCCACGGCTAAGCTTCTGTTGCTGCGGCTGATTGTCATCCTGGCCGTACTCATACTTGTTACCCTTGCTAATCGTAACCTGGGCGTATTCGCGCCTCGCCAGTGGCAGATAATTGAGCAGCGTGTAGCCAATGTAGCTGAGCACCATCAGTCCGAATAGTATCAAAAAGAATGTCTTCGTATCGAATAGAGGTGGTTTTTTCTCTTTCTGGTAGATCTCCTCTCCGGACTCAGTCACATTCACCAGCACGCAACTGCCGCTGTCACCGATGCCCTGCACTAAAGATATGACACTGGGCAGCAGACCGCTCAGGCCCTCGCCGATGAAGTAGGTGACCATGTAGTGCTCCTTGAAGCGTCCCATGTAGGGCATGAACAGCACGGAGCTGGTGCACGCATTCAGCGCGGTAAAGATGGTGAGTATAAAGAGCGCCACGCTGTGATCATTGCCCGCCAGCACAGCCGTTCTGTTGTAGAAGAAAGCGGTTAGTAGGCAGGAGAATGTCCCAATTGCCAGCACAGCGTGTATGGTCCAACCATCGTTCAGTTTCCAAGGCGAGTACTTTTGGTTGACGGTGTACAGCAGCGGTCCCAAATTTCCTATCTGCACCATAACGCTCAGATATGATGGCAAACTCCAGCCCTCGGGCGCCTCATTCACCAGCAGCGGTAACTGTATAAAGGTGCCATTTACGCCCAGCCACGTGCCGATGCCAAAGCAAATGGCCAGCAAATCGACAATCAGATTGCGATTCTTGACGACGCCGGCTGTCTTAAGTTCCATCTCCCTGCCAATGGAACGCCAATTAAAGAATGCACTTTGCTCGCTGGGCTCGTCTGTGGCGCATCTATAAATAGGGTAAAAAGAAACAAAGTTAGATCGGATTAGATAAGGTATTCAACAGCATTACAGCTTGTGAAGTTACACAATGCGGTGTGAGTGTAAGTGTTTAAAAAGGTTCAGTTGAACATTTCCAGTAGTAAGTTCGCATTAATTATACATTTTAAATTTTTTACAAGTGCTCAGTTACCTCAATTAGATGACATATTTTAGTACCCATATCCATGTATAATCTCACTATTTTTTTTTTTTTTTTTGAGATTGTGGAAATTTATGGTAGAGGTAGAAATGTACATATTAACATTTGTTTGTGTGCACATTCTTTTATTTTTAACCCGACGGTGCTTTTTTTGGAAATGCACTGGTGAAAGGTTTACATTGAAAAGCGTAAGCTGATAGCTGACCTACATGTATGTAAATATGTTGAAATATGATCGGTTCATTGCTAAATGGTTGTTGGTATGATTCAAGAGGTTACGATATATGTATATGTATGAATATATGTATGTATACATATGTATATGTATCCTAACGAAACATGACAACAGAAAGTGTTAGTTTATGCTTACCATGTTAAAACTGTTAGTAGAAACAGTAGAAACTGTAAATATAGCACTTGTATACACTTTTTTTTTTATAATATATACCGGTTCTCTCTCTCTCTCTCTCTCTCTCTCTTTATTTATTTATTTTTGTTTGTAGAATTCATATCGGTCTTTTGAATACAGAAAGACGCTAGATCTAATCAATGCAATTGAACAAGAACGTGATCGTCTGAAACTATAGTGTATCAATTTCGTATGCAGAGATAACAACTGATTGATTTTATGTGCTGCACGTCACACTGCTCACAATCAGAACTGTGATGCTATTAAAGAATTACAATTTAATGAGGTGTGAGATATGCTCGTATTTACGAAAAGTATATGAAAGCGGCACTCAACGTTAAAACAGGTTTTTATTGCAATAAACAAAAATTAAAAATTGCCCTTACCTGTCGAAATCGTGGCTTTCCGCTCCGGCGTGGTTTGGCGTTGAGAGCACAGCGTATACTGCACCGCAATGACCAACATTGTTGCTTTCAGTCATACTCAAAAATTATATACAACTAGATTTAATAATTAGTTTATGATGCCGATGTTAAGATAAGATTGGGCTTCGCATGATTTAGCAATTGGAAGCAGGAACGGGCGTAACAATGGTTACGTTCGACGCCAGAGTCCAGGTCAAAATATCAATTAATTGTCCGCCAATTTGAAGCGTGGCTTAATTGGCGCGCACTCAAATAACACTGATTGAGAGTCAAGCGCGTTCACTGCGTTCACCTCTTCTACTGTGTATTTTGTGTATTCGAGAAATTTAATGATTGATGTTTTTTTGGAATCGGACTTCCAGCTGCATTTGTTTATTATGTATTCGAAGTTGTTCCGTTATGCAACTAGATATTCGGCGACAGCTGCTAAAGGCGCACTACTGTAAATCGCTGCTTGGGAAGGGCTCGTGTTGTCTATGTGAAGTGCGTCAGCCATTAGAATTTAAGTTGTTATGCGCCCACCATAAATAAGGAATTCCAAATCTGTCAATGTTTCACAAAAACAGCTGATCGCAACTAACCGGCCCCAAAATAACTAGAAGGTGGTGTATTGCACATGACCGCAACTCACTGCTTGTGTAAATTAGTTTATACGTAACGTCACAAATGCTGATAGTTAATATACATGAATAAATGTTTACTATTTAAAAGTTTTATATTTAACGCATATAAACAATTACGAAATCTTATGCGTTTATTAAATTTAAATGTCATATATGTATTATTCATAGAGTAGAAATTTTAAGCTGTGACGTCATTGAGAGCGTTTATAAAAGATAGTGTGGCAACGCATGTGTGCCGCCATCGTGGTACAGAAAAATAAGGGCAATGCAGAGAATTCTGCGCTCTTGACATTGTGACGTCACAGTTCCGAAATTCTATGTGCAGTTAATATCCATATAAAACTTTACCTTCAATCTATTTCAAAATATTTTAAGCATCACATTTTAGCTGCAACTCAATGGATTTTATAGAAACCAGCAATTTAATGCCTGACAATATAAACGCAATGAAAGCATGTAATTGCGCTCTCTTCTGTTAGTGCAAAATAAAATAGAGCTGCGCTGTGCTTCAGGTTCTCAATCGTGGGCAACGCACATGTGCCAACGATAGAGAGCGCGTGCGTTACGGGAGCGGATGAGTAAGAAGAGAAGAGTAAAACGGTTGTTATTTGTGTTTTGTGCAGAGTCTTTTTATTGCTTAATGGACACGACTCGTTGTCCACAACCCGTAACCCAAATATTTAAAAGCAAACTGCGCGAACCGATTGATAGATTAATGAATATTGTAATGATAGCTTGTAGCTGAATCACCTTTAATGCACTACAGACGTTAGTCTCGTACAAGTGAATTTGCCTTCTTATTTTAATGTGCGCAAAGCTGTTGATACCATTTTTTGCTTTCACGGCAGCGACTGTTGCTGCACATAGGGCAACGCATTAAAAATTTGGGATTGACGGGCTGCTGGGACTTCAGATGATCGGCCACAATGGAGCTCAGTGCTTGGATAAACAGCGGATGGTCGTTGGGGGCGGCAGCACGACGTATTTCCTCCACGCCCACCTCCTTGGCCAACTCGTCGCAGTACTCAATGTCCAGCTCGTGGAGGGTTTCAATGTGTTCGTTCACAAAGGCAATGGGCACGAGTATAAAGTTTTTCAGTCCTTGCTTAACATAACCCTAACAAGTGTCAAGTTTGTATTATGCAAGACATGGCTCTTTTATCTTGGCTTACTTTGATGGCATCGTCGGTAGCCGGCGCCAGCCATGGCAATGGTCCCACCTTTGACTGCCAGGCTAGGCTATAGGGATTGCTTTGGCCCAGCTCCTGCATAACCATGTGCACGCTGGCGCCAATTTCCGAGGGATACGGATCGCCCCGGTTGACCGCCTTAAGCGGCAGCGAATGTGCCGTGAATAGTATGACCACATCATTGCGCTTCGTCTCCACAAACTTAGCCAGCTCCTCGCGTATGCGCTGGGCAAAGGTCTTTATGAGTAGCGGATGTGTGCCCCAGCGATCGATTATGCTCCATTTAATGTTAGCGGGCAATGTGCTGCAAATGGAAAATTGGATTAGGTGCCCAACTTTCACTTTCATTCCGATTTACTTGTTGCGATAGTGGGTGAAGATCGAGTTGAAGCTGGAGCCGGATGTGGCGCAACTGTACTGTGGATACTGTGAGAAAAGCACTACACGCTCCGGCTTGTCGCTACAGTAGAAAAATAAAGTCGTGTTAAATTATCAAAATGTTGGCTCACAACTGACCTTTCGATCTGCGCCAGCGTATTCTCCGTCAGAGGATTGACATATCGAAAGCCCACATAATGCTTGTGTGGGGCCGTAGCCGGCGAGAGCTTGTCCAGTTGCTCGCACATTAGCTGACCCTGCAGCTCGGTCCACTTCAATATGGGAGAGCCACCACCGATTTCTTTGTACTTCTTTTGCACCTCCGGCGTGCGACGCTGGGCAATCCACGGACCCAGCCGGCTCTGCACCGGCAGCTGAATCATATCGCGGTCTGTCATAATCCGCAGCAAGTAGTCGTGCACCTGGTCCGTGTGTTGGGGTCCGCCCATGTTCAGCATGAGGATAGCAGTCTTCGTCTGCTGGCTGCTAAACCGCACACTGCCCGAGGCCAAATTGCCTGTCAAGTGCACATTTCAGTTGTGGCATGGGTGAGGGCATTGATCTACTTACTTGCCAGCCTGCACAGGTTTCTATTATGCAAAAACATTGTGTTCGGTAAAACCATACGATACATACAAACTAACTACTACGCGACGTATACGCTTTTGTTAAAATAAGAAGTTTAGCTTGAAAATTGGAAATTTATTTAACAGTAGTGCATAGCAGCAACAATAACAGATATCTTTTGCCGAACTGTTATTAACAGTTAGCACTAATTATTGCCAACAAAAAACGGTCTTTATTTTGAATACCCAAAAATGAATAATAGTTTATTGAATCATGGTTTTTGGTGCAATATTTGAAAAAAACATTAATTACGCTTTGTGCAACTTTTTTTCGATCTGCTATAATTAATTCTGCATTTTTATATATATTGTGCATAAGCAAATAAGATGGGTAGCCGACGGGGTCAGTCTTAAGCGCAAGTTGCCGGAAAAGCAAACAAACATAAAACAAGTTAAACAAATTAATATACACGATGTAAAAAAATTAAAATAATTCAAGGGGTGTACTCCTGTTATGTTGGTATTTTTTACAGATTACGATATTTATTTTAATATTCTGTCGGAGCTGCCAGATCGGCTCACTGTTATTCTGGTTACCGTTAAATGATTGAATGATTAAACAGCTTTTCAGCTGTGCTAAAATGAGTATATATCGATAGTCTTAGGAATGAGCTTCATCGTTCGATAGATAGATAGCATTCAACCAGCAAATTCTTTCAAAAACTAGCATTTACTAAGAAAATTCTTTATCGATAGTAAATAAAATAAGTGTGTAGTGATCAAACATATAATTGTATTTTTACTTTAAATAATTCACATCTAATATAACATATAATTTTACTCAATTGGCACTGCTATTATTTGGGCAATATAGCTACTCTACTTTTGCCAAAACTATATACTTGGCAAAAACCCCGATAAATTTTTAAACTTCTTTTATTATGGTCCTTAAACTTAACAATTGCCAACATTTTTCCATTGATTTGCAATATTTCAAAATGGGAAATTTTTCAAGTAACCAGGGCTGGCTGTTACTAACATTTTGCCAGACATTTTAACAGCTGCTAGATGGCGAACACATAACATAAAATAAACAGTGGTTGAAAATTATAACGAACGACAAACGGACTAAAAGTTCGTTCAGTTTAGTGAGTCATTGCCGCTCGTCAATCAATCAATCAATCAATTTGTTAAACTCAATGTGAAGGCGACAAAATAAAATCACTATATGTAATAAAGAAAACCAAACGTGTGTGAAGTGCATTGTTAAAAATAAAAACAACCACAAGTGCCCTAAACAAAAAGCGTCAGCCGCCCCCTAGTTAAGCGAAAAAAGCCACACAGAACTATAGCGTGAGGGACGGTTGCGGCTCCGGTGGTTGTATTGCTGTGGGGTGGGTGGCTAGTGTTATCGCCTGTGCTCGCTATCGCCCACAAATAGCCAGCAGCGGCGACTTGCTCCAAATTCACAGAGCATGCGCAGTGCGAACACGCGCTCGCTCAGACGCGTCAGGCGCTCACTGGCTCGCTCATTGCTTAAACAGGATATTTTATTATACTGAAATTCAAACCAATACACACGAACACACACACACACACACAGCTAAACACTCAGAATTATATGTGCTGTACTGCGCTCTGTTAACGTAGGAGTAGCGCAGGAAATTCGCATATTCAGGCCAAAAGCGTTGCGTTCGTAGTAAAACGCGTCTCATAAGCAAAAGCTCCGCACTGCCAATCGGACGCATTCCGTTGCCTGCTCCCACTTACACATTCTCACGCGCAACATACACACACACACACCTACATGCAACCGTTCACACATGCATTCACATATACACGCGCAAAAATCAATTAAACGCAGCTAAAGAAAAGAATAACGGTAAACTGAAAGGATTTTTGTATGCAAAAAACGCGTTCAATCGCGCTCTTTTCGCAGATTCCAACCGCAAAATAATGCTAAAATTGACTGTGAAATGTGCAAAATCCAAGAAAAAAGCTTACAAGTTACGCAAAAAATGCAGCAGCGTCGCAGTCGCAGCGACAACAGCAGCAA
Organism: Drosophila melanica; assembly: GCA_004143765.1. Lineage (NCBI taxonomy): Eukaryota > Metazoa > Arthropoda > Insecta > Diptera > Drosophilidae > Drosophila > Drosophila melanica. The sequence goes on along the minus strand of SCDT01000563.1, from coordinate 9,341 downwards.
CCAGCAAAATGTGAAACGGAACCGAGCAAACGAACAGTGCTAAAAGTGCAAAAGGATCAAAGGATGCGTCCGAGTGCCATTGACCACCGAACCAACAATTTGTCATTAACGCCTAGGCTAACACCAACACCAACACCAACAACAGCAACAGCAGCAACTGCAACTGCAACAGGAATTGCTTTTGCAACAGCATTGCCCCAACAGCCTCGTCAACCGCACCTGCCATTAACGCTATCAACTGCAACCGGCAACCTTCGCCTGGCGCTCCCCGTAGTCTAGTTGGTGTTGCTGCTGTTTTGCCAATTCTGTTTCCAAAACTGAACGCTGGAAGCTTGAGCGGCTTAGCTAACGTCAAGCATCAGGCACTTCGGCATCTTGGCATCCGGAGGCAGCATCCTTCAGCACCAGGTGCCAGACAACGCAGAGCAGGTGAGGCAATTTTTCGAATGCGCCATAATATGTGCTTTGATTAAAAAAGATAAAAAATTCGGCTTAGCTGGTCAACTCTATAAGCGAAGATAACCAAATAAATATAGTCTTTATGGGAATTATTGCAAAAACAGCTTATTCAGTGTGGATATAGATATTTATGAGTACAGATAATCTGGATTATCTGGCTGTAGATTTTGAATTTGCTTAGTTCCGGCGGTAGGGTTAATATTTTCAATTATGAAATATTGTTGACTGTACATTACAAATAAATTACACATTAATCGTTATACTGAAAATAGAGCAAACTATTTTAAAAGAGAAAATATTTCGGTCCGGGCTTAGGCTTAAGCATTTTAGGTCAACAAGTTTGGTTCGATGTATATACACATATAGTACTTTGCACAGACTTTACAGCTGCCTAAAAAGCCAACCAACTTAATTTTATTTTTGAATTTAAATTTGCAAATTTTCTGTGGTTTTTACACAATATATGTATTTGTATTGTTTTGAGTTTAATTAATATGTATTTCATATACAAAATACCTAAAAGTAGTCTGTAATGTTCTGTTGCTGCATAGTTTTGTTTAAATTAATTCTTATGATGCTCGATTGTGAAACCAAAACAAACTTTTCCACTCTCGCTGAATATAAAGAACATTTTAAATTTAAAAAAACAAAAGTAATTATTTTCATTCAAAATCTAATTTTAAGTATCCAGGCAGATAAGAAAATCGAATTAAATTAGAAAGTTTTTTTTTTACTAGGTGAAGCCAACCAGTCAAATATGAAACAAAAAGAGGTCGGGTTGCAGGAATTTTACAGGTTCTCTTTTTTTTAAACAAAAATAGGCGTTAATACGTATTTAAAATAGTAGATTATAACGCCTGATATACTTGTTTGGAAGCTCCTTAAGAAAGAGAAGTATCACTGTGGATAGCTGTATAATTCGAACAATATCATATTCTATGCTATGATATTGAAACAGGAGAAACGGAAACAGTAATAATTATGATCATTTGACACGATTTTGATCTGTCCATGCCATGGACAAGTTTACGTATATTCAAAAGGTTGATCTATTTATCCTGATATGCCCATTTCTGCCTGTTACATAGATTTGCACAAAACCATTTTGAGCCATTTTCCATGGGTTCAGGGTATACATATTATTGCTTATTATATATGTTAATGATAGATACGTTATATGAAATCTCACATCTCTAGTTGTATTGCGTTTTTGAGCAGTAACGATGGCCTTAGGGGATGCATTTACAACAACTGAAGCCGCAATGCTGGAAAATGCAGTCAAATTAGTTAGAAATTTGGCCACTCTGTGTTACCAACTGTTGGCTTCCAATTATACTGGTTTTTGTGGTTTTTTTGGTTTTTGGAATTTGTGCTCGGTGCAACTGTAAGGTGAGAAATCCACATATCCCAACGCTGGCTGCTCGAATATGAAGGTACATATATGAGCGTCGCTGCAATCACATATAAAAGTGTCAGTCCACGGGGGCGTGTGTAATGGGTCGCCATTGGGTGGTGGTTGGTGGTTTGTCACTTTTTTTTAGGCTGGTGCCACACGAAAATTAATGTCTGTGTTCTTTGGCCAGGGAATGGCAGCTAACGGAACCGGCAATAACAATGCCAATAGTACGCCGGGATTAGATTTGGACTGTAGTAAAACAGTCAAAAACTCGAAGTATCTTCAAATTATCACTGTTAGATGTATGTATATATGTTTGTAAATGCATGCATAAGGTAACCAGCCTTCAGCTTTTGACTCTGTAAAGTATGCATATTAAATCTTGTTCAGCATTACTAGCCGGATCGCCTTATCCATGTCCGTTTGTCAGTTTTTCTGTATACCCGCAACGATCATCAACACAGTTCAATTTATTATAAATTGTCATAAAATCGCTAATTTTAACTTTTTTCTACTTGTTTTTTGTTTGTTTGTGCAGTTGTAAAATATGTATAATGGGAGAATGAGGTATCTCCGACCCAAAAGTATATATATTCTTGGGCAGCATCCGAAGCAGCAATTCAGAAAATTATCTATATAATATACAAAACCATCATATAAATTATAAAACTGTAAGGGGGTTCAGTTTGGAGCTGGGTTCAGGATAGCCTGTTTTCCCGACTAGAGCACTCATTCCTTTTGTTATTTTATTTATTATGATAAATGATTTGCTATTTCTCTTTGGAGCATTTTCATATACTTCTGCNCCTGTTTTCCCGACTAGAGCACTCATTCCTTTTGTTATTTTATTTATTATGATAAATGATTTGCTATTTCTCTTTGGAGCATTTTCATATACTTCTGCACGCACACATGCATATGAAAGTGACTTAGGGTTTAAAGAAAGCGAAATCCTCGTTGGCGGAATTTATGATGTCATTAAAATGTATTTTAGGCATGCGTGAACGAAAATGTGTACGACTGTCTACCAAATTGATGTTGTTGTTGTGTATTTGTTGTTGTCTTTCTTGATGTTGTCGTCGCAGTTACATCAACACCCAGCGACATTTTTCTTGCCTGATTGCTGCACTTTGTCCCAGTGTTGTTGTTGCTTTGACACAAAGTATCGTGTAGCTGCATTTGCATGTCACTACTGCAGCGCGCTGCTGGCTATTACTCTCCCTCACACACACACACACACACACACACACACACACAAACTCACAAACATGCACACACAGTCTGTCAGTGCCTGTATAGAAATTATGAACAAAAATGTTGCATACCGACGGGCGCAGTTGAAGTTCATTGAATGGCGCTGGCTTTGTTGCAACGGAAGCTGCTCAGCAGTCAGTTGTCATGACACAGCTGGGCTTACAGACACACACACACACACACACAC
>SCDT01000562.1:0-49933 GCA_004143765.1 Drosophila melanica | reverse complement strand
TATATATATATATATATATATATATATATATATGTACACATACTGCTAATTGGAAAATAATGTTTACGAGTAGAGAAATTGAGCATGAATTGTAATTTTGTGTATAAATATTTTTAGAACATTTTTAATGTGTTTTATATATAAAAAGATAAAAAATACGTAGAAGTTATGAATCATATATCGATTTAAAAATTAAAAAACAATTTAAAATTAGAAACAATCAACGTCTCAATAATTGCCTTTTAATTATAAGTGATGAACTCTGATAAGTTTACTTTTAATTTTTCGTTATTATTTATCAAATGCCGTAATAATTGTTTTGATATTTTTGCTGTTTATTTGATTGTGTTGTTTTGCTAAACTACGAATTGAATTTAAAATATACGCTTTAGCAATTTGCAAGCAATACAATAAAATTGTAATTTGATATAAACAAGTTTTACGTACACAAATAAAAGAAAAAGAAAACGGATAGGCCAAAAAAGTCTCAGCAAAAGGAAACAACTTGAAATGCTTACAAATTTTCATGAGAAGGTCCTTTACAAGGAACAAAAAAAAAAAAAAATTTCACATCGGCCACAGGCCTCATAAAAAATGAACATTTCACCCGCCGAAAGTTGCTGTTGAAATGCTCAAACATAAAACAGCCACCAATTGATTGAGATGTAATCAAAAGAGCTAACCCAAAGAACAAGACGACGAAAAATAAGAACTGCACATATAAAAATCACGGAGCAAAACGGAAACAGGACGAAGTGGATGACCAAATGACACAACAAAAAAAAATGAATAAAAACAAGAGCCTAAATGACGTCTACGCAATTCTAGTTTGGACAAAGAGTCGAGACAAATTTTCAGAACTTGTTTTCAAACACTTTGCAGAAACATATGCGTCAAAATGCAAATGTTAGCCAAGGTTAAATGTGCGCCCCATTTGAGCCAAATACATCAAGGCAGCACACATAAATTACAAGCAATATTTATATGCGCATGACTAATTTGTGAATCGGATGTGTATATATGTATATATGTATTTTGATGCTGCGGCTCGAAAGTTGCGGCATTCATATTTTATTAGCCACAAGTCAGTAAGTTTCGGTCATTGCTCAGCGCGCTCTAAACAATTTATTAATCAAATAGGGCCAAGAGAACGCACACATATGCGAAACCAGAACCGGATTCGGTGTGTGTGCACATTTATAATTTATGTGTCATGTATGTGTGACAAATTGTGCCAGAGGCCAAGTTTTGATGCTTTTTCCTTAAGGTTATTGCTGTGTTGTTTCTGTCACACTTTGCAGGGGACAACAAACAGCTCGAGCATATCGTCTGTGTCGCCGTCGCCGTCGCCGTCGCCGACTGAACGTCCCAGCGTCTAGCCCAAGAAGTGTTACAAATTTTACGGCATTTTCTTTTTGCATTTGGCAATGGTTTAAAGAGCCAAAGCGTAAGCCAACAGCTTCCTTTTTTTCCTAGCTAGAGCCAACAAAAAAAAAAAAAGGTCAACAAAACGCTCGAGGTTAGATGACAGCCAATGCAAAACGCTAAGAGGCAGGGTGCGACAGGCCTTCATTCTGTTTCAAAGGAAGTAGTAAAAAGTGCTTTTTTCTTTTCCCTTTTTTTTTCTGCGCAACTTTTTTTTTTTTTTGTTGTTTGCTACTTTTACGATTTTGGGTTGGACATTCAGAAAAAATATACAAGAAAGTGAAGAAGAAGACACTAATGTCGCTCATCTTTTATTAATATTTCTTAGAGATTTCTCCGAGCGCCGCAGGACGCATATTATTCCCGTGACATGTTCTCGCTCACCGAGCAGTTGATTGACCCACACAGAAATCGTTTAAATTTTTTGCGCATTTATCAATAAATTTCTATGTGTGTGTGGTCCAACTTGAATGTGAAAGGCTTCAAATCAATAGAGGGCTAATTTACTTGGCAGTTGATTTAAAATTTTGCTTTAAAAATTATGGCTTTAAAACAGAGCTTTATTGGCGCTGGTCATATTTTAGCTTCTGTCAATGTTAAAATAGTATCCCAAAAAGAAACTATTTTTTATTTAAAAAAAATTGTTTTCTTCTCATCATCTTTGATCTTAAAAATAATTATTGAAGTAGACTTTTAACTTCTTTTAATCATTTACTTTCTTTTACTTACTTTCTCAATATGCAATTCAGCAAAATGCCTTGGGCTATTCTCAGCACAAGTCAATCAGACCGCCACAGCTAAGCCCAACTTAAATAGCTTTATATTCATTTTGCATTCACGTCTTAACTCAATTCTTCAACATCGTACTGTCACTCATTTCCCATTTTCCGTGCGTGCAACGCTTGAACGAGATTTAACGGAAATTGTTTTTTAATGTGGCCGACAGTCTTAAACTATTTAACCTGTTTGGACACCCTTTCCCTATCTCCTTCGGTGTGCCACCAAAAGAGCAGAGAAGGGTAAACTGTCAGCTATTTATCAATGGAAAATCAATAGGACCGAAACCTTTTTTTTTTTTTACTGTAGCTGCCAGGCGCCAGCGTAAGTACTTTATGGTTTAGTGTGTCGTTAAAGGAAGCTACCCGTAAAAGAAAAAAAAAAGCGAAAATATAGTAAAATCATTTTCAGAACAACTGCGTGTCATGCGATAAGGCTGCACAGGTAGGTCACACACACACGCACACACACACACACATCCATGCCTGCACGTTTTTATATGTATATTCAATTGCCCGCTCACATGCCACAGAGCGTTGTTATCCCTCTTTGCCCAGTCCAAAACGCTTTACTAAACATCCGCTGCAATGTTTTGACATTGCGGATTACAATAAAAGCGCTTTCATTTGTTTGCATGTCTGACTGACGGACGGACGGAACGCCCGTCATATAGATGATGGTACAAGAAGCGACTGCAATGGCGTCCACGGCGACGACGATTGCCGATGTCCGATGTCCGTGGCATTCATTAGTTCTCCGCATCAGAAGCGCCGTTTATCACATGTCAAACTGCAATTTAACCTTATTATTGATTATCTCATTTAACCACCTGCCACTCACAGCATCTACATGTTTTGACACACTGTCCATATGTGTGTGTGTGTGTGTGAGTGTGACGTTGACACGCAAATCAATGTGTGTAACAGATGCTTGTGTTTAACTTGGAATTGTTTGGGGATTAAGGAATAAGTCGTAAATAAACAGGAAATGTTATGTTATGTGGATTGAGTTGAATAGTTAAATTTTTGTTTTTTTTTTTTGATTTAAAAATAAAATTTCATTTTTGAAACGTGATTTTAAAAGAAAAGTTTAATCAAATTATACATGAAATTAAATACATAAAAAAGCAAAAAATTGTTTTTGTTCAGAAGTTGATTATTATTTTTCTATTCAAACAACATAAATTCTGATTATAGCAACCTAAATCAGCAAAAGTCGTGAACAAAAAAAATCATGAAAATATTATTTCTAACTGCGAATGACACAAGTTAAATTGATTTCGTGTTTTTAAGCGGAATTTATTATTTGGATTGTACATTTGTAGATCAATATTTCCATTATTTTCTCTTAACTAAAATGTATACTGCCCATCCACCTTATTTTAATAGTTTTATATATATTACGTTTAGTTAGCAAATTACTTGAAGGAAATTTGTAATTTTTTTACACATGGCTCAGCAGCACATAAAATTTGTCACAATTTGTGCAGTCATAAACTTAGGCAAATAACGTCAGTCAGGCCCACAAACTAAATTGCAGTGTGTACACGTGTACAGCAGCTTTTCAGCTTAGCCAACTCCATTTGCCATCATCATCATCATCATCATTAGCAGCAGCATCATGATTGCCATTTGGCCAGGCATTATAATTATATGAAGAAGTGTATGCGCTTTTTTTACACAAAAATAAAAAAACAGAAATAATAAAAATAAAACTGAGTTTACCTTTTGTGCCTGTTTATGACAGCTCACACATACACAACAAAGCGACTGGCTATGTGTGTGTGTGTGTGTGTGTGCGTTTGTGTGTACTCAGCAAGCAACACTTGCAAGTTTTACGATTTTCAAATGATGTACGTACAAATTCATAGAATTTTATATTTTACAGCGCCCAAAAGTATGCAGCAACACACACATTCCTGTGTGTGCATGTGTGTGTGTGTGTGTGCGAGCGAGTAACAGTTTTTAGTTGTTTAGTGTGTTTGTGTGTGTTTGTAATTTTTCATTATTTGCCACACTCTCAACGCGCAGTTTCCGCGGCGCATTCATCATATTTTCTGTTGGAACTTTATTCTGCCCGATGGGGCAAGTAAACACACACACACACACACACACACACACACACACACACACAACTGGCACACAAATATATGTCAGTTCGTATATCATGTGGAATGAGCTTTATGTTTGCTGGCATGATATAAGCAATTAAAACTGCGCACAGTATTTAATGCAAATTTGTTTTGGCTGCCTCTGCTTTGCTGCTGATAAATTACCCATGTTACTTTGCATAAGGCTTTGGGATTTTTGGAAGAAAAAAAAATATATATAAATAAAATATGAAAATTCCATCAGGCAACATGACAAGCTGATTATAATCGAAAGTCACATGGGTCTAGAAAACAAAAACTTTTTAATTTAGTTTGGCAAAGAAAATAATAGACCGGAATCATCATCATCATCATCATCAAGCAGGAGCAGGTGTATTCTTTTTCCCTGGCCGGGCATATTAAATATATGCATGTGATTTGGCAAAAACTTTTTGTTGCCTACTTTTGTGCGCACTCACTCACACTAAATGCAAATTTTCTAATTTGATTTTGTGCTTGCGTTGACTACCTTTTCCGTTGTGTTGTTTCCCATTTTCCATTTGCTATATTCTTTTTACTTTACCCTGTAACCATAAAATGGAAGCACTTAGAAGGCGGTATCAAATACCCTATAAAATAGGTCGACTTAGATAAATTTAAAAATGTAATAAAAACATGTTTTTTCTTAATCAGCATCAAAGCGGCAAAACCAACTTCGGAGCCCCAAAATTAAGATTTATTTTCGAGGCCCATTTCTAAAGGGTATTCCCGAGGCGGACAAATTTTTGTCTATCACAGGTTAACTTGTTGTTTTTGTATTGTTTTTGCTTTGGTTAGCATTATGCTTGGGTTTTTACAACCGCAAAAAATTAATCAAGCAAACAACATATTTTTTACGCAACGACGCCTAAAAGCAGGCAACGCTTGAAATACCTCTTGGAAAATTTACTAAATTGAATTTATGCATTTTGCTTTTCGCATTCCTCGAGAAAATGGCCACAGCGCACAGAGCGGAAAAACAGCAGGCACTTATTGAATTTTATGAACTCATAAAAGAAGTCTGTTCAATTTCATAAATTGAATAATAATTGCATTTAAAGCGTGGGTGGAACTTTCGAAAATCTGTCCAGCTTATTGGCTTTAATTACCGTTAAATTGCCGATGGTGGAAAACTCAGAAAGCCGCGCTAATTTGCCAGACATCATTAGCTTTTATTGGAACTGACTGAATGGAATTGAGACAGAACTCAGTAAGCCTGCAAATCGAATTTCTAAATAGACTCGATGTAAATCGTAGCAGGTTTAGAAATTGTTATATGTAGGTCAGTGCTCAATATTCATATTTTGGTTGCTATACAAAACACAATAGTCATAAAATTCCGTTATATAGGCTAGCAGAATATTTACAAAACAAAAAAAAAAACCAAAAAAAAAAACAAAGAAAATTTAATCGTTCAGAAAACTCAGCATATCAACAGAAAAAAAAAAAAAAATCGTTTATTATATTTGTGCATCCTTCTTTTGGCATTCTTTTGCAGTTTTTGATATCTGCACAGCTCTTCGCATGTCCATTCAGAATCTGAACTCGCGCGATCCATTCGCCGATGCCATCAAGGGACCAGACGATGACATTCAAGACGGTGTCATTCACATACGTATCCAGCAGCGCAACGGACGCAAGACTTTAACCACTGTTCAGGGCCTATCGGCGGAATACGATCTGAAGAAAATCGTGCGCACCTGCAAAAAGGAGTTCGCATGCAACGGCACCGTCATTGAGCATCCCGAATACGGTGAAGTATTGCAGCTCCAGGGTGATCAGCGCGAGAACATTTGCCAGTGGCTAACTAAGGTGGGCCTGGCCAAGGCTGATCGCCTCAAGGTGCATGGATTCTGAGCTTGGCACACGGGTGACGCAATCAAATCAATCAATGGGATTATAGACAAAAGACAAAAAGTACAAATTGTGTTCAAAAAAGGAGTTTAATTATGCATCATTTTTAGTTTGCTAACACATTAAAAGTTCCGCAGCTCTGCATTAAAACAAAAATAGCCATGCTAGTTCATTAAATTGGTTATTTACGGTATTTGATAACTTGATCAACAAATGATTGTCATTAGAATTTCTGTATTTAGTTTCTTAGTTATATAGAACTTTACTGTCTCAACTATTAATTTGCACTTACCTTTGCTACGGTTACAGAAGTCTGCAAAATAAACAAGAAAAGTATTTATTAACTATGAAATAATTAATTCTATATGAGAAAAGTTAAGCTAACTTAAATTAAAACCACACGCACAACAAATAAGCTCAAGCACACAGATTCATGGCCAGTTTGTTTATGTCAAAGCCAAAGCCAAGAGCGATGCTTGGCCAACTTTTTGGAATTAAGTGTTATGAATATGTGTAACGAAGTGTCCGCCCACCCACTGCCACGCCTTATTACCTTGACTGTGCATCAGAAATGTCGCACTGAATGTGGCGAGCAGCGAAGCCACACAAATCGCAGGACCTTCTGCCACAGCCAAGTAAGCTGGCTTAAAGGACAGCAAACATTTAAAAGCGCCAAAGGGTCAGTTGAAAAAATTTATGGAAAATCATAAATTTCAATGACAGATGCTACAAACAGGAAAATAAAACAAGAAAGAGAAAACAGTTGTACTCGGGATGCAGCAGATTAAATACCCTTGCAGATATTTCAAAAATGTGCAGTATATTTTAATGCTTTACTATGTTTTCACACAGATTTAAAGGACCTGAGACATCGTCATTTCGTGATAATATTATAATACCCTTAACGTAAGGGTAGAATTCAGTGGAAGCTTCTGTTGAATCTTTTCGGGATGCGATTTTTGCGCGCTTTTATAAATTTTTGTTGTGGCTGCCATTTATCTTGGCCAGTGCCAGAATTAGCACAGCCAACAGCTGTGCGCTGTGCGCTGTTAGCCCTAAGCTGTGGGTGTGCCCCCGAAATGGAGGCGTGGCCTGGCAAATGGCTTGCATCAAATCCAAGTCCAAATGAAGCGACATCAACCTTTTAGTCCACTCAGCAAAGTGGGCGTGACAGCTTAAGGATTTATGCACGCATTACAGTCGAGCAATTCGGGAATCGGTGCGAAATAACTGAACCAACTGTAATTGCGTTTGAATGCAACAGCAAATGCATCAAATATTTCGTTAAAATGATTTCAAGCAGCCCAAATGCCAACGCTGTCTGGAGTAGCAAAAACCATCAATAGCCCCCGAAGCGGATGGGAAGTGAAGCTAGGGGCGGGCGCGGGTTGCGCGTCGCTGGCAAAATTCAATTACCCTGCAACTTTCGAATCCTGCAGGCAGCCAGACGGCAGGCAAAATTGTGATGCTGCTGCTGCTGCAGCGAGTTAATCAGTTTTGCTAACTTCATTTGAGCCCCAAACATAAGCAGCAACCTGCACAAGCCCAAAACTTATGCCTCTGACGGGGAGCCATCCCCTCTCCCTTCCCGGCTCTTAAAGTGAATGCCAGCCAATTGCTCGCACTGCAATCATTTACAAAAGTTTTAGCTGCTGCTTCTGTTTACTACTTAGACGCGTTTGCCACATTTACCAGCATTTGGGTGGCAAGCTCGTGTGGCACCTCAAAAGCAGCCTACAAAAACAAAACTTAATGCGGCTAAAACAGCTTGTGAAGGCAGCGTGGAAAAAGTTGCGTGTTGCAACATCAACTGCACATAATTCCCTCCTAAGAACATTACTTATATGCAATTAATTTAAGATTTAACGAGACACGTGTTTCGCAGCGCTCTAGGACAAAAATTTGTGTTTTACTAAAAGATACCGTTTAAACTAGTGGTTGAGCAATAAAATCATGATTTTTTTTAAATAAAAATTTGTATTTTTAGTTTTGAATTTAGTTTTGAAATATGCATCAATTTAATTTAGTCAATCTAAAATATAATCAGATGTTTATTACAAATAAAATCTTTTTTTCCCCAAGTGCGTAATTCAAATCAGAATAATATATTATTTAATTCTACTACCTAACTCTAGTTGAGTATCGAAATTCGAGCAAAAAAAAAAAGTTCGCGATGAAAGTTTTAATGAAAGTAGTTTTCAACAGGGTAAGTCTCACATTTAGCTCAAAAGTTTCGACAACAGCTTTGAACGCCTCAACTATCTACAGTTTCGCTTCTGATAATGCTGAACTTTATAGTTAAGCAAATGTTCTCGCCTTCAGTTTGCTGGACAAATCGGGTTAATTATTTGTTGCTGTGCGATATTGTTGGCTATTTGATGAGCAATTGCTGTTGGCAGTGCATGGGTCAATAGTTTATTAAATTTGTGTAGGCGCAAAGCTAACGAAATTGGGTCAGTGTAAAACTACAAAGGTTAACTGAATTGGCGCGTTAAAAGCAAAAAATTATCTAGTGCAATGTCTCGCTGCTTATTCAATTTGGCTTTAAATCAAAGTCCACTTCAAAGAGGCAACAATTACAAAACAATTAAATTGTCACATTTAGCGCCAGAAGGCAAACTTGAACGATGGACAAGTCAATGTTAAAGAAAAAGAAACAAAAGAAAAAAATAGGAAGAAATAACGTAGACAACCACAAAAGACCAACAAAATCAATGAAGTGCCTGTCAGCTTGCCCTTTGTCCCAATGCAGCCCCCACCCCCCACACCTTCCCGCCTTTCCATCAGTGCGCGTCCACTTCCGCTGAACTGTGCGCTGGCGAGCAGTCCAAAAGAGGAAATGGAAAAAGTGCACAACTTGAACATAATACGAACTTCGTTGGCCAGCGAATTGAATAGAATTGGTAGCAAATGCGCTCCATCAAGGCCAAATGGCCAACAAATCGAGCTCAGGACTCAACGTCTGTTCCCATTATTTATTTGCTGCAAATTAAAGCCAGGCACTGGCCCAAGGGACGCCGCGGCGTATTCCGAAGGGCGAGTCAAACCAAGTCAAGTGTCAGCATAAATGAAATTTCCCACCGCAAACTTCCGGCATCACATTGTGTATGCTGGCGAGGGGGGCGAGCGGGTGCTGCGCTCCTTCGTGCGCTCCTGTTGGTGGTTGTTAACAATGCATGTGCCTTAACGCAAAAAAAAAAATGAAATGTAATGAAATAAAGAAAATAGGGGCCAACGCTGAACTTTCAGCGGTTTCACTTTCGCTACCATCGACACACTTCGCTAACCATAAAGTGCAACAAAACGTGAACAAGACAATGACGGAGGGGGGAACAGACTGTTTGAGCGTGTTCCAGCTCATAGAATGCGCACACAATTTAATTGCAACGTCACTTCCGGTTCCGTCTGATACCCTATATGTTATAAATAACTGTGGCATGTTCACATAATTCATAATTCAGAATTGATATTCATTTAAGCAGACAAAATATTTATTTAAGATCTGAGATGAAATTTTAATATATAAATAAATATATAAAAAAATAAATTGTTAATATATATTAAATGTCTTTAAATACAATTTGAGAAGTGATCAAATAAAAGGTTAAACGTATTTTGTGCCCAAATTTTTTTCACAACTCCAAAATCTTAGCTAAAAATAAAAAAAAAAAATTCTAGGATATTTTTGCTGCGCTTTTTAAAGGGAAACTTTTGCTTTCTTTTGCTGTGCAGGCACTTTGACTGCCCTTTTGTGGCCGCAAACAAATGAGCCGCATCATTTCAATCTTTTCTTTTTTTTCCTTTTTGCCTTTTGTTGTTTTTTGCCAGCTGTGTAGGTGTGCAAATAGTTAAATCATGCGGAGAGAGAGTCATGGGTAGATAAAAGCTCTCAGTGCATAACAAAAACACAAAAAAACAACAACAAAAACAACAATCTGCACAAAGTTGAAGTGAAGCGTTGAATTCGTTGGTTTCTGTTCATTTGAGTTGAATTCGGGAGCGCTTTTTGCTTTGCTAACTTTTTTAAATGAACTTGTTGATGTTGCGTGTTTGTGTGCGTTGCGCTTTTTGCAGCTACAGATTGTTGCAAATGCTGTTGTTGTTGCTTTTGTCTGTCAACTTGCTTGCTAAAGTGCGTGCAATTGACTTGCGAACTCGCACATTTGGCGCTTAATTAACAAGCAAGCCGCGAATGGCATTAATTGTTAAAGTTAATTACAAAAAATTAATTAAGTGCTCTTTGTGCGTGGCTTTAACAATTATATATTAATTTATATTTAATTTTTTGAATTTATATTATATTAATATGCAAAATATAAATAAGTGAGCTCAGCTTAGGTCTTAAATATACCTCAGTTGGCTTATTAAATACATTTTCTTGCCACAGCGCGTGGCTTGGTCGGAAACCTCTTTCGGAAAAGCTAATCGTTAAATATGCAACACACTTTTCGTCATAAATTTTTGGGCATGAAGCTCATGAAGCTCATCGCAGGCTGCTGAATTATTAAATCAAATTTAATTAAAACTGTCTAACTAAGCAAAAGCTGTTAGTCGCTGAATTGCGGCCGCTGCTACCACTCAGGCTGCTGCTTTTAGCCTTGTCTGCTTACGCAGACTAATAAATCAGCGTAACTGATAATTCAGGTGGTTCGGGGTAAAAAGATGAAAAATTAACGTAAGTGGTGGTTTTAAACTCTCACACAGAACAAGCCAAATAAGCAAAATGCAACAATTAATGCCAGCAGTAAATGCAAATATAGCTGATGCAGCAGCACTCGGTTAAGCAATTGCCAGCAGCGGTTAACGATGCCAAACAGTGTTGCAAAATACTTCAACGGTCACTTACACACGTGTGTTTACTGTGTGTGCATCTGTGTGTGATTGCTGTCTGTATTTACATGTTGTTTGCCACGCTCCCTGGCGCTTGACGTGGCAATAAACAAACAGCAACAGCGACAACAACTGAAACAACAACAACACCAACAACAACAATAGCAGCAGAGCCAGAATCAACGGACACGGCAAATGCAACTGCATAACTTGTTGGCTTGTTTTGACTAATTGACAAAGAGCTGAAGCGGTAGTTAGTAACAAATATGGAAAACGAGCGTGCAAATAGTAAATAAAGATTTACTAGTGCCTGGCAAATTGGCGAATCCTTAGAGCTACCATGGAGCAAGCATTAAGCTTAAGCAAAATAAATGCTCTCACGCAAACAACACAACTAGAAATTTGTTCAAATATTTAAAAGCCAAACTTTTTGATTAAAAAGTATAAATTTTGTATAAATACAAATTTAATTAGATTTTTATCTTTTTAATTTGATATTCATCACATTTATACCCCAAGCGTTTAGACTACAAAAATAACAAAATAATAATCGATAATAATATGTGGTTTATGTTTGAAATTCACTAATTATTATCCTGCACGTAAACTAGCCGAAAAATAGATATTAATTAAAAATTCTTTTAACTAATTTAATCTTTCGCTTTTGTAATAATTTTGTATAGCAAATTTTGTTCACATCATATTTAGCAATATCTTAGTTTGCTTTAGTAACAATTGTCCAGATTGTCTCAAATTCTTAAGCTGCCTAAAAACCGTTTTGTACTTTAAATTTTTGTTAATTAATAACTTTCCTAAAACGAATAGAGTCAACACGTTGTTCTAACTGAAAACTAAGTGATATTCTCTTGTTAAATAGCTGTTACATAGTTTGTCAATTACAAATGTGAGTCGTTAAAGTACCTAACGTTAAATGAGTAAAATTGTGTCACATTTAGTACATGCACTAATTAAGTTAAAACCTTAGCATTTACCTTGTAAGGACCATCCTCTGCTTTGGATGCAATGGTAATAGCAAACTCATGTTGCCCAAGGCTTCGAGGCACATAAAAATATCATATGTCAACTGCAGGCAGCTATGCCAGCACTCTCACTCATTAAGCTCTTAACCTCGTTCGAGGCACACACACACGCGCGGAGCACACACATGCACACACACACACGCGTAGAGCAGGAGGTGAAGCAGCCAGCAAGGATATACGAACTGGCAGTGAGCGCTTTATTACCAATGTCGACACTGTTTGGGCCAACAACGGCATAGCTGCTATCGTTGCTGCTATTGTTTTTGCAGGAAGTTCAATGAGTTTTTCCTCTTGCACAAACACACACACGAGAGAGATATTTTCTTCTGTCTTTAAGCTTCAACTTGTAAATTATGAATGTGTTGCAATCGCGAAATTCCAGTTATTTCCTTCTTTTTTTCTCTGTTTTATGCTGCCTTTCAATTAATTTCACTGCCTTTTGCTGGAGTTCTTTGCATTTCCTTGACTTGAATGAATGAAATCAAATTAATTAAGCAGCGCCACACACACATACATATACATATATATGTTTATATATATATATATATATATACGAAACCAGGGGAAGGATTCACGCCCGTTTCCTTATGCACATGCGTGAAACATTCTTTTCATAATTTATTTTGCTTGCTTCGTTCGGCTCGTTGCGTCTTTGGCATTCATTTTGTCTGGGCCCTTTTTATCATTATCAACTTCATCAGTTAGGCAGGCAGTCAGACGGCCAGGCAGCCAAGTCCTTTCAGCTTGCTAGTCCTTCAGCTGCTCCTGCTCCTAGCTTCAGCTGCTGCACTGTAGTTTCCTTTTGTGGCATACTTATGTGCATATGTCTCCTCGTATTATGTGTATGCGCACTCATAATTTGATTTCTCATACACAACTTTGATTAAGGCTATCGATTCGATTTCGCCTTTTAGCCTGCAGCTTTTTGGTACTTTGTTGTATTGGTTTTCATTTCGATTTTCCTACTCCCGTTTTCTATGTCGACTGCTTTTCGCTTTGAGCTATGATCAGCACAATGCCAAACAAGCTTGAACTTTTGCCAGGACAAACCCTTCTTGCTGCTGACTGAATGGCCTATATACACAGTCTGGATATTAAATATGCATTTGCTTTAAATTCGAAATCACATAAACTAATGGTATATATTGATGACAACAATAAAAAAAAAAACAAAACTATGAGAGCACTTTTGTTCACCAACAAAAGCTGCGCACAAAATGAATGCATATTTCATGCTCTTAAAACGGAAAGCAAAACATAAAAACGGCAATCAAACATATCTGCAAAGAAGCAAATATTTTGAATAATGGATTGATTGATGTTTGAATGGAGCTGTCAAAGCAATGTCAGCAGAGTGAAGTGCTATGAAAATATCTAGATATATAGCTGATTGACGTCGTTGGCAAGTAGCTTAGTAGCTTAGATATATGTTTGGGCTTCGGATTTTATGGTATAATTTGTATACGACCAATAGTTGTGAAGAACATTGCAGTCAGCCGACACCGACTGCGTTATACTCGTTCATGTTCTTAAACAAAAAATTCCATAGCTCCCAATATATCAAACCCCCATAACATTGCCAAAAGTGAACCGATTTTCATTAATCCGATTATCTTAAATATTAACTCCACATTCAAAATATATTCATTTTCGAAAATAAAAGTTTTTTGAATTTTTTGGTCAAAAAAGCAAGGGTCCCCCCTTTTCAAAATTTAGAATTGCGAATTTATAGTTTTAATCGATTTTATTTGTCACAATTAGCATAAAAAACAACATTTGAGGTGATTCTGAGGGGGTCAAATTTTTGGTCAAAAATCATCCCAAAATCGACAAAAATTTTGACATGTAAGGTTGTCAGATTTCATAGCTCCCACATATCAAACCCCCATAACTTTGTCAAAAATGAACCGATTTTCACGTTTGATGGCATTTTGGTCATGATTTGACCTATATATTGACTCTACATTCAAAATATATTCATTTTCAAAAATAATATGTTTTTGAATTTTTTGGTCAAAAAAGCAAGGGTCCCCCCTTGTGAATTTTGGAAAAAAAAAATTTTACAAAATTTAGAATTGCGAATTTATAGTTTTAATCGATTTTATTTGTCACAATTAGCATAAAAAACAACATTTGAGGTGATTCTGAGAGGGTCAAATTTTTGGTCAAAAATCATGCCAAAATCGACAAAAATTTTGACATGTAAGGTTGTCAGATTCCATAGCTCCCATATATCAAACCCCTATAACTTTGTCAAAAATGAACCGATTTTCACGTTTGATGGCATTTTGTTCATGATTTGTCCTATATATTGACTCTACATTCAAAATATATTCATTTTCAAAAATTAAATTTTTTTTAATTTTTTGGTTAAAAAAGCATGTGAATTTTGGAAAAAAATTTTTTTTTAAAAATCGTAACACTTTGTCTGAAGAGGATAACTACAAGTATATATCCAAAGTTTCAAGTCTCTATCTTCAATAGCGCCGAAAAAAGTTGCGTTCGTCCGGACGGACAGCATTACGGACATTGCACAATCTCAATATACTAGTTTCACTTCGTGAACAAGAATAATCACTCAATTTATCAAATTTCGGATAAGTGGAATTTAATGTGAACCTTATTTATGTCTTCAAATGTAAATGCAAAAATAATAATCAATAATTATTTGTTAGACTGCTTAGAGATATTTTTCCATAATCAACAAATTTACATTCGAAATATCTATTTAGTTTATTTTACTTAATTTATACATATATATGGGCTAGTTGCTTCTGCGTACTTCTTATTACTTACCTATATTTTGGTTTTATTTTGACCACAAACTACTTGATACGTTTATTGCTGTAATTAAAAGATTTGATATTCAAAATACATTAATTAAGTTAATTAAGAAATGAACTGTTGACGAAACTTAAGCATAAAAACTTGCACAGCTAATTAAACAAGCAGCAATTCAATTAATTAGGGAGTTTAAGCAGCAGCCACGGACAAAGCCGAAGCCATGGCAAATGGCTTAAGACTTTGTCACCTGTGTGCACAGGTGTGCTAATAAACAGCAAAACCTACATACATATATACACCAAAATGAGTGAAAGAGACAGAGCGACAGTCAGCTAAGCCACAAAATCAGAAATGTTAATTAAAATCACTGAGCGTTGAGCACAAACGTTGGGCATATTAAACAGGCAGGAAATCAGTTGGGAATTAAAACCCTTAGCCACAGCTGAACCAAGAAAGGAATGGGCAAAGATAGATGAATGTATTCCCATACACCGTGTTGAGATGTTGTGTAAAAGCAAAGTAAATTAATTTGGGTCTAAATTATGACACTGTCAGCTAAGTTAAGCGTTAACAGAGCGAGGGAGAAAAGTATTTAGATACCTTGCTAAAAATAAAAATAGAAGTTAATTGGGGTTGGCTGAGGCTAGGGTAGAGTAGAAAAATTTGGGTTGTGTTCTAAGTGAATCATTTTATTCCATTGAATGAATGACCCATGAATTTCAGTTTCTGAATATCCTTTATTTTTAAAAAAGCATACAAATTTTCAAATTTATTTATAATATATAATTTTAGCTGACTAAATTAGAGAAAGAATAACATCCGTATTTAAATGTCTTTAACACAACATTTTTTAGGTTAAGAACAATTTGAAACTTCCCGCAGGAAAATTGAATTTATAGAGTTTCCACAGCGAGCCAATGCCAGCTGCTCAGTTAGCCGGGGGCAACAATAATAAATAAGGCAAGTTTTGTATAAAAAAAAAACAGTCAACAACAAAGGCGGGTTCGCATTTAAAAGCGTAATGGACGTAACGGAAATACAGAATTCCGATCAGGAAACCAGGGGTCAGGAAATCAACAGAAAAAGTGGCAACAGAAAAGCGCGCAATGCAAAATAAAATCAGCCAACGAAAGAGAGTGAGAGAGAGCACCCTCTTTCGAAAGAGAGGGAAGAGAGTAAAAAAAACTGAAAGTAAAATAAATTTATATATTTACAGCTGTGTGCTGG
This sequence comes from Drosophila melanica, assembly GCA_004143765.1. Taxonomy (NCBI): domain Eukaryota; kingdom Metazoa; phylum Arthropoda; class Insecta; order Diptera; family Drosophilidae; genus Drosophila; species Drosophila melanica. Next base: position 33,868 of record SCDT01000562.1, on the reverse strand, counting down.
TTCATAATAGCCATAAAAGAAAACGAATATTAAATGGAACAAAGCAAATGTCCAAAATGCGCTGTAAAATTATGCGTGACTTTTTACACGCGCCTTTGTTAACACATTTAGTTAATAACAGATTGCAAAAATTGAGAACTTCATTCAGTTAACTAAAGTAAATTAAAGCCGGCTTAAGGACATTATACTGAACAATTAATGTTGCGTCGCATTCAAGTACTTCTAATCGGTTTAATATATTCACAGTTTTCAGTACCAACTTTGCCTTTTATAGAAAATTTGTAAAAAAGCTGGTAACGGGTTGATGGCGGCGGCGATGGCGGTTGTGGGATGAACCAGTCACGTGGCTTCTCCATAACACAATTAGCAACAACAAGTTGCATTAAAGCGGCTTCTAACTTTCATTAAAAACCACTTAACCCATGCCAGGACAACAGAGAGAGAGAACATAAGCCGACCCTTGCGTAGCCGTACAATTCTAATACTTGACCCACCCACTTGACCCACATGACCCACTGCAGCAGAACAAAGCAACAACGTGGCACATGGAAGCTGGCTAGCTGGGGGCGACCAGTTGGCTTATGGAGCTTACTGCAGATGTGTTAGCTGCGTGTGCGTCTGCCTGTGAGCTAGGTGGCTTGTGGGTGGGCGCCACTTCTGCACATCGTTAGTCATATTTTTTGTATATAACTAAGTTTTCGGCAAACAACAAGAAAGCCAAAAAAAAAAAAAATTATATATATGTCCGTATATATTTTTAATTAAATTAAAGAGCATTGTGTGGTGCCAGTTGCGGACGAGGCCCGAGGACGGCCACAAGCGCAAAAGTCAAAAAGTGTTGCATACTTATGTGGGCAAAAGTTTTGTGCCAGCAGAAGTTATTATTAACAAAAATTTGAAAATACATAAATATGAAACAGCAACATAATGCGTTTTGAATTGTTTATTAATCCGATATTTTTTTCTGAAGATTCAATACATACCGCAGACAAATTCAGTTTTGATCGGGTATGTTTATTCCAATTTCATTACAGCTGTTATTTGCATTTAATTTTTCTTGTGCAAACAAACAAAACTGGAAAAACGAACGCAGCCAAAGTTGAAAAATAGCTACGCAAAAAAAAGAACGAAAAGGGGGTTTGGCTGGCGCTATGGAGAATATCAGCTGCAGGGGGTATCGCAGACAAACTGAAAAACTTTGCTGCTACTTTCGGTTTTATTTTTATTTTTATTTTTTTTTTTTTTTTGCTTCGACTGTTTTCTTTTAATGCCAAAGCATGAAAACAAAACTTTTTTTTGCTTTTGCTAGCCACATTTAAACGGCGACACTAATGGCCCGAAATTGAAATGGAATTTTTGTATTTGTGCAAATATTTTGCAAACCGAAACCTGCAAAAGCAAACGAAAAGTTTTTTGAATGGTGCCGTGCGAATCGGCAACAAACTTCAAGTTGCCTGGGCGTCATATGTATTATGAGCCATACGAATGAAATCGATAAAAGCCATTTAACTTTGGAATATGAAAGAATTTTAAATTTGTTGGCAAGAATAATCAAAATCCAAAAATTAAAGAACAATAAAAATTTATCATAAAGGTTTTCAATTAATGTTTTCGTGACCAAAATTTAAACGAGTAAATTCCATTTTGAATTGCATATTGGAAATACTGATTGGTTTCTTATTTGTGAAAGCAAAGAAAGTTTTATTAACTTTTAATTATCGTTGTTATCAAATATATTTGTTTTTGTTTCTAATCACACAGGAATCAATACATATTTGATTGTATGCTAATTGAAACAATATGTTATTGTCTATTAATGGATTGTTTGAATTTAAGCGCAATAAATTTCTCAAAAAACTTAATTTTTTGTGTGCGTGTGACCCAAATAGAATTCATTCCGATTCAATGCAGCGCAATATTTCCGCAAATAAACAAACAAACAAACAAACAAGCAGCTCAACCAGTTGCAGCAATAATAAAATTTTGTGCATTTGGGCAAATTTGTGGCAAATATTGCATGCAGCATTGAGAGGGACACGGATGCTGGCGGCAGAACGATTTAAATTACTAATTGAAAAGTTTTGTCGCCGGGGGAGCAGAAGTGAAAAGTGGGCTAACCTTTGTTTTTGATTGCCACATATCAAAGTTTTTGTTGTCAATTGAGCCAATATCATTTTCTAGTTAGCGTAAATAAAAACCGTTAAGTAGGCAGGTTATTAAGCTGTAAATCAAAGTGCGCAAATAAATTTATATTTAATTCAAGTTTGAGTTTTGTTCACTCTATGCTGATTCTGGCCAAAACGTTGCCAACAAGAACGAGCCAAAATTTTTTAACTATTGAGGTCACAAATGCATTAGAAAGTGCTAACTGTTATAGCGTGCCATGCGTGTGCGAGAGAGAGAAGGAGAACCAGGCTGAGTATGCAAGTGTGTAAAGGACATAAATATTGCTGCAAAGTTTTGCCCTGAACTGATTGTCCAAGCAATCGGTAAACAAAGTTTTGTGGCCATCGGCAATGCCAATCGATAGCCTGGCACCCGCCACACAGACACTGAGGCTGACCGGAGATAGCCAAAATGGTCAGCCAAGCAGACTGGCAGCCAAGTTGGACCGATATGTCGGACATATTTCGATACTTCGATGCAGCTATGCACACACACACCCACACACACACACAAGTTGGAAACAGTGGCTCAGAATAAACGAATATATGAATATTTGGCTCGCATAACGTTTTCGGCATTAATTGAATTTGTTTGCTGGCAAGCGAGTTAGTTTTTACTTGGCAATTTAGCAGTTGCGGTTACTGCGGTCAACACTGGTACAAAAAAAAATGAGAGAAATTGCATATCAAAAGGTTTTTGCTAAATTAAAGTTATACAATTTGTCAAGTGCCAAAAATGGTATTCGAAGTGGTTTCTCACAAAAGAAGCAAAATAAAATATATTTGATTTTAAGAAAATTAAAACTTTAAGAAAATAAAAATTTTACTGCAAAAACTTTCTCGGAGAAGCAAAACCTGATTAGTTTCATAAAAATATATCTCTTTTTAAAATGTATCCCTTTTTATAAAAAATCCTTCAATGCAAAAATTTTAAATATATGTTTTAATAGCTTGTGTAATAATATGAAATCTTTCTATAACAGTATCTTTAAACTTTAAAACCGATCCGATTCAAGAAATATAGTATATTTAGTATTAAATACTTCTTTATACTTAATATTGAATTTCTAACCTAAAACCAGCTAATATTTAATCCTTTTATGTAAATTTGGGAACCACTGGCAGCCAATTTAAAGCTACTTGAACAATCTGCTCATAATTCTTGGAAAGAATTTACGTTACATATAAAAAATTAACTATGCTGTAGAAGGAAAAAACTATGGGATGGCGAGAATAAGCAGCTTGCAGTGAAGGTATAAGCGAGGACGAGGATTTATAAGAATGCCTTGCTGCATTTTTAACGCCTCTGTTGCTGCAACAATAATCCCAACCTCGTATACCCAACACCAGCGCCAACAGCAACACTGGCATCCAAAATGTATCTATAGATATTCGTGTATCTACAATGTATGCAGTTTGTGATGCGGTCAGACAGAGTCCTTTTACTGTGCTTGGCTCAATGCTTGGCTACGTAAGTACAGCCGGCTCGTTTTGCGGTCACTTGAATCGACTCTGCATAATGCGCGTGCTGCCCGGGCAGAAGAATTACAATCTGCCCCCGCTCCGTATTCCATTTTGTATGTTAAATTTTATATGGCTTTGGGCCATGCACAGCTTGACGCAGTTTTCAGGCGAGTGGCACTCGCACACAGGACTCGAGTCTTCGAGTCTTGAAGCACGTAAGTGCATTGGGGACTTGGGCTGGCTGCTGTTGCGCCTGGATGTCCTTAATTGTAAAGATGTGTTAATGTATTCCCTTTTGCAAGTTAACATTTTATTTCGTTGCTACGTTCGCCTGCGCTTAAATATGCAAAATGTTATCCTGTTGAACGCGAAGCCACGTGAAATGCCCGTTCGAATTGACAGCAAACGTTGACCGTGGGCACTGCGAGGAGGAGTTGGGGGCATGTCTCCGCGTGACACTGAACACGTTTTAACGTGGAGCGTCCGACCGAGGCTGTGGCTCATAACTTATGCACATAGATAAGCGACAACGATGCCTGCGCTGGTCGTTACGTCCTTCGTCCTGTGGTTGTTGTTGTTGTCGTTGTTGTTGCTGTTGCTGTTGGTGGTTTCTGTTCGTGTTTGTGTACAGTTGGGTTTTATATGCTACCGCCCATTTGAGGCAATTATGAAATTTTAATGATTTTTCAGTGTAATTATTTAAAGCCAAATTAAAGTCGGTTAAGTCCAAGGATATCGCTTACTGTTATGCAACGCGCATTTAACGCTTAATTGAAACTTTTCAAATTACTTCATTGTCATTAAATGACAGATAAGAAAGCCTGGTGTCCTTCCAAATTGGGGGTTTCTTATGAAAGAGTTGGCATATTATTTACGTGAATAAGAATGTGATAGATATGGAATGATTGAAATGAAACTTTTAAAATAACAGATAAATATGGATTAAGATACGATTTTTATAAAAATTTTAATAATTATTCTTGTCGAATAGATTTATACAATTTACTGTCACATTCTGTTCTAGATAGCAAGTCGTACTTTAATCTTATTAATTGTGCTTCCATTTGCCTGCGACTTAATCGCCTTAACAATCGTTGCTTTGCGGAGAAAGGACGAACACAATTAAACAGCTTTTATTGAATTCCTCACATTCAAACGGAGCACAAAGACATCGCACCTCGGCCTGTAATTATTTTCGTATGTGCCCCGCCACTCAATGCACATGCCATTAATTATGAAAATATTGGTCAAACACTTTCCGGGCCAACGGCCAAACAGACGTTGGCCGAATGGCAAAGGACACGTTGAAGTATCCTTGGGCACACTCGCCTGGCACTTGTATTAAATTTAAAGTATTTACCGCAATATTTTCGCTACACTTTGCCGAAATTGTATTTCGTTCGCATTGTGAGTGCCACAATTCACAAGAGCTGGCGACAAATACACACACACACACACACACACACACACACTTGTACATTTGCTGGTATTGTTGAAATGTATTGTGTTTTTGAGCTGAGTTTCGTTGCGTTTGGCTTGGTTTGGTTTGGTTTACTTTGGCAGCCTCGTGGCAGCTTTCACTGCTGCACCTGCTCCACTTGGGCCAGATGCTGTGGCTGCCACTTTTCATGCTGTTGCGGTGCTCTCTCTACTCTCCCTGTCTCTTTCTCCCTCTATCTCTTGCTCTTTCTGTACCGTTTGTTGTTTTGTACAAAAGCCCATGATATTTTTAATGCCAGTGCCAAGGGTATATTAGGTTTTTGTGCTTTCCTATATAAGCATCTTAATCCTGGCTATAATGAACAGATTCAGTGAATACTTTGAATGCTTTCGTAAATGCATACCAAAAAGAATCAACGAACTAAAAATAATCTTTAGCAAACGCAAAATACAAACTAAATAAATTACAAATAAAATGAAAATGAAATAATAAAAACATAATTTAAAAGTTTAGTTTTTGACATAAATCAAATTTTTTTATATTTCATAAAATAATGAAGATAATATAATATAATAATATAATAATAATAATATTGCAAAAGCGCTATGACAGTCGAGTATGCTTTTGATATTCCAATCCGCAAATGCATAGCACAAAAATTTATTTTTTTGCACAAAATAAAGGACATGCCCGGACGAACGGGGCACAAAGGTGCGTTCAACACACAAATGCAAAAATACGTCAACAAATTTTTGCAGCGCAAAACAGCGGCGGAAAGAGACAACAAAGAGACTGGGCGAATAATGAAACGAAAAAGGAGAGCATAAAAATGCCTGACGGGCGACAAATTAAATTCACTTGCTGAAAATTAGCGACGCTCGCGGAAAATGCGGCCCAGACAATCGCGTGGTCGTAACTGATTTAGCTCTTAGGAAAACCAAACACGTAATCGCCGGGGGGCAAAAGGGGTTACTAAAATACTCCCACAGTGCTCCTTAAATACAGCAGCAATGCCAAAATAGGCGCAAAATTGTATGAAACGTGCGTGCAATTATTCAAAGTACAAAGTCGCTGTGTGAAACGTGAAACTTTTTGGTTTTATTTTCTTATTCTTATTATTTCTTTTGCTGTTGTTACAAGGGGTGTGGAAATTACTCATAATTTGCAGAAGACAACTTTGTTAACTTTTAGCCCAAAATATTCAGCTTTCATTCCAGTCAGCGTCTAATTTATTGAGGTAATTCGCTTTGGGCTGTTGCTGCATATTAATTTGGCATAAACGCCGCACAGCCATCAGCAAATTACTTCAAAGATTATATGTCCTCAGCATGTTGAGACATTTACAACAATGCTATTATTGTTGTTGTTGCTTTTGTTGTTGTTGTTTTTTTGTGTGTGTCTGACTGTGACATTGGCAACGCGTCGTGCAGGATCAACATCAAATTACCCTAATCAAATTGCCATTGTGCATATTTTAAATTAATGAGTTCGTGAATTTAGATCAAATTAGCACATAAACTGAAATTTCAATGATTATTTTTTCTCTCTGCCCTGCGCTTTGACATATTTATTGTCATTCGATAAGTTAGGAACACGCACATGTGCTCCGAATTTATGGGTAATTAGACTTTTTTGCCAGCATATTATTTACGTGAATAAGGATATCGTAGATATGGAATGGTAGCTATAAAGTTGAAACAGCTTCGTGCTTGTATGTCATTTTTTCCAAACCAAAAATGTGTCTATTCTTTGTTTATGAAACGTATCTTTAAAAAAAAGTTAAAAATGAACAACAAAAAAAAAAAAAATGAATCCGGAAGTTATGCTTGTCCAATTTTAGTCAATTTTTATATGATTTTTGACTACAAATTTGACCAGATTAAATTTTGTTTTTATACTTATTGATTGACAATTGATTAAAAACAAACATTTTCAATTCTAAATTTTGAAAAAATTCTTTGTCAAAAACAAGTAAAGTAAAAATTTAAAAATATTATAGTCAGAGTTCTGAGTGGGGTATCCAATTGATCCGAGAGTTTTACCTGTCGAAGTTATTGTCAATATTAATCTGTGAATAAAAGTCTGAACATTTTATCAGACAGACTGATGATCAAGAAGACAAACACTTTGCAAACCCAATATACTCTTTTCACTTTTTGACATAGAGCAGCTGTATGATGAATTCCAAGTGATGAAACTTCTGTATTCCTAACATACTTTTGAAACATTTTTGCACTCACTTTAAAGTGCGCCAAAGTTCAAATTGCACTCTTGTTAACCACTTTTCATTAAATACAAACCGGTCGGTTGCAGTGCATAAGGAATTTACTTTCGACATCGGTGGTTTCGGGAAACGGATTAAAGATTAGTTTGCAAAGCAGTTTGGGAAACTTGTGAGGTAAGAAAAACTAAATATGGACTTAAGCATATAAAAGTCTTAACAAGACATAAATGGACAATGCAGCGTGCTAAAAATATAAGCAATGATAGCTCCAACCTTCAAGAGTGCCAAAGGGGCTAGGGGGTGGAGGGTGGTATGGCCAGCACATAGGGCAAAGTTCTGGGTAAACACCTCAAGTGTGTGTTCGGCAAAAGGGTGAACTTTTGGCTTGCATAAGCTGATGCTGAACTTTTATTTGTATGGCTCGCGTTGTGAACAGCAAAGTTTTTGCCAGCTCCCATAGCAGTTGCTGCTGCTGCTGCTGCTGCTGTTTCTGCTGCTGCTGTTGCTGCAGATACTTGCTTGATTTTATTGCTGCAGTAACTTTAGATGCTGCAGCAGTGGCATCCGCTGCTCGCATAAGAGCCGCTCTCCAGCCGCGGCGAGTGCACTTTAAATTACTCGAATGATACTTGATGGTCGCAATCAGCAGCAGCAGTCCCCCCCCTCCCCGCTCGGCCAGACACAAGTAGACTTCATTATTTTGATAGCAATTAGCAAATTGAGTTTTATAAATTTTAAGTTGTCTGTCATGCAATTAGTGCAGCACGTCTGACTGACCAGACACACACACACACACACACACACAGCTACAGAGACTGCTGCAGCTTTGCGCCGGCAAACGCTGCGTATGCTTGATGCGTCTGCTCCAATTCACAATGGTGCTTGCCAACTCTTTTGCACTTTGTTTGTGGCAATTTTATTGTACGCTTGATAATTAACTTTATGCACCACAAAGGAGCACACTTGCAAATTTTTTCACATTTATTTTGCTTGATTTTTATTTGGAAAGCAGAATAAATCCCTGCACAATCCCAAAGAGCCATCATCTGAATATAAAAATGTATTTTTCTGTATTCTTCTGCTGCTTTTTAATTTCCTTAGAAATAGCATCTGCATCTAAATTTCAATATTTAAATTTCGTAAGTGTCAAATTGATTGCATTATCAAAATAATGTTTAATTAACAGTTATTATGAATTATCTAATAGCGCTTAACAAAATTTAATTACCCAATCAACATTTAATCCCATTGTTGATGCCAAGCACAAAGTTCAAGTCATGGCAAAACAATTTTGAGAGCCGTTGAATAACGCAAATGAAGTGGAAGCACACAAAATGTTGTTGCTATCAAATTTTGTTGTTGTTGTTGTTGCTGTTTATATAATTTTCAATGGCAGCCGCAGCAGAAAATAGCAACAACAGATATTGATCAGAAATATGATACTTTAATATAGAATACGCTGCTGTTTTTATGCTTATATCGCAGCCAAGGCTACATCTGAGATGCGATGACAATGTTACCCGTCGTCTGGCAGTCAAAAGTTGTCCGCGGCATCGTCACGTCACGCTCGATATTGATCCATGTTGACAATTTTTTTTGGCGGCGTACAGAAATAAGTAAATATATATATGCTTCGATTTTTCACTCCCCTTTTTTTGTGACTTGTGATTCCGCGCAACGTGTGTGCCATAAAATCGCCTTGTATTTGGGGTTTTGTTTTGGGTTTTTGTTTTTTGTTTTTTGTTTTCGCTGTCGCACAGTTTATTTGCTTTTTATTTTTAGTGTCGCGATTCTGCCATATCTATGGCACTCTCTGACAAAAGGCAAATGCGCCCATTTGTCATTTGGACAACGAGCTGACAGTTGGCAACAAACTGAAGCTGTTGCCAGTTGTCAGCAGGAGGTATTTTCACCCTTCGGGCGATTTGCCGACAATCGAACATGCAAATGACAACCGTAATGCAAACGGCTTCGATGGGGTGCCGAAAGGTATTGTAATTTAATACATCTTAAATAAAGCCTTATCTGATTACAAATGTGGACAAAAGTTGCCAAAGTCTAGAGCCAAAAAAGAATTGAAATGTATAGAATAACTTCATCAAATCAATATCCAATGTCTAGCTCGATTATATGAATAAAAAGTCTTTTAAAAATATAACTTTTTGTATTTGATATGAAATGTGTATCACACTTCAATATATAATTTTCTGTTTAAAATGCTTTGCAACATGTTTTAAATAATGTTAAATTTATTGTGAAGCGGTTTCCCGGCATTTAGCATGCTCTTTTAATTAAGAATCAATTTATGCGAAGTGCTCCTACATATTTAATTACAAGAAAATTGCGCGCATTTTTTTCTTTTATCAAATGGATTTTAGCGGACTTTTGTTACATACATATATAAATTTATACATTTTAATTTAACTGGCCACATAAAAGGCAAAAGGCAGCTACAGCAGCAACCAAAAGGGCAACAACAACAACAACAGCTGTAATGAGCGCACTCAACCAAAAGCAAATATAATGTGACCCAAACGCATTATTTCCATACCCTGTTGAAATGATCAAACAACTGGGTATTCAAAACGGAAACAAAAAGTATGAAAATTTTAATTTAATTTCTTATCAAAAATATTTCTTTTACTTCAATTATTGGAGGAAAACAATAACAACAAATGTAGCTCACTTTTCGACTTGTAGGGTAGCGCTCATTCGAGCACACTCGCCCACATATATATTTTTTGGCATTGAAAGCGAAATTAAGTACAAGAATCCGCAACTGCTAATGGTTGCCTCGAAGCGCTGCCAGCTCCCATTGATATGAAAATAAACACACGCCGCTAATCAAATGTAAGCTCACTTAATGTTTAAATAAACAAAAATGAATACCCAGCTCATCTGTGAGTGCCAGTGCGAGTGCGAGTGCGTGGCTATTTGTTTCTCTGATTAAATGCCGCATAAATATTTAATATGTATTACATTCATGACGGCCCAAAATGGCATTTAATTAGCTAGCAAAATATACTTCAATAAAAGCACAAAACAAAAATAAACTCTCCGAAATAAAAACTTTGTGATAAAAACACTAAAAGGGAAAAACGGAGAAAAATCCCACTGCGTTGGCGGTGGCCACTTGAAAAGTATAACATCAATTTTATTATTGAGCAAAAACGGGCGCCACAATCCAAACGAGTGGCTCAACTGCAGACTCCGCGGGAGAAATACGGAGAAGCTCTCACTCGACAGACTGACGGATTTGTTTGTTATTTTTGTGTGTTTGCGGCTCTTATTTTATACATATATATATATATATACGTATCGTTTTTTTTTTGTTTATTTTTGTTTTTGTGTTTTTTTTTTCAAGTAAGCTCCCGTCTTATTCTTTTTGAAGTAGCATTGAGCGTCGCACAGAGACTTCAGCGGCATTTCCCAGCCGACGCATTTGTGTAAGCAAAATATACTCAAAGTCAAGTTTACGACTGCTACTGCGGCATAAATCCTGCAAAGAACTTAACGCGTTTTTAATAATTTTTTATTGTCAACATTTTGTAAAGTTTTGCCAGCCAGACGCTATTTGGCTCGCTCTGCGGGATTTAAACTTGGCTCGTGGTTGCCCCCAAGCTTCGCTTTAATTTCTTCATTCAGTCAGCGTCTGGTCGAGCCCAAAAAAGTTATGAATACACCCACTCAAGGCATTCACTGGCATCTTAAACAATTGTGAATTGAAATATAAAGCTGCCATAAAATTTCTTACCCAAAAATAAGAGTATTTTATTATATTCATTTTCATTCAATTTTAAATTCGTAAATTGGTTTCAATTCGTGTTTATTTTTACTAAGTTTTAATTGAATATTGATAATTTGTTATTTCAGTAAAACAAAAATGAGTTCAACTGCAGTGTAATATTAGTTTTCACTACTCTCCGCATTTTTTACAGTGCAACTCGACAAATTTGTAATATAATAGTTTTTTAATTTAAATGAATTCATCCAGCTTGTATTTAACCATTTTTTATAAAAATTGTTTCACAACAGAAATATAATATTATGTATGTAAAAGATTCAACGAATTGGATAATAGAATTAATGAATATCGTATGTACATTGTTGAAAAAATACGTGAAGCAAAATCGAAATGCATATAAAAAATATTCAGACAAAAAATATTTAAAATGAAGCTTGCTTTCATTATTTTGCACATAAATATTTTTTATATATTTTACAATATTTTGTTTCTATTACACAAAGCATTTTCCACTGAAGCCAAATAGAGCATTTTCTGCATTTTATATTGAAAGCGGCAAAATTTTCCATATGTATGAATATTAATAAAACCAAAAAAAAAATATTTACAAAATTAAAAAAAAAAAATAAAATAGGGCAATTGCAGCAAATGTGCAGCTAAAAAATGGACATAAATGAAGAGAAAAAACAAAATGAAATTGAATTGTCACAGCTGCAATTTTTCAACTGTCAAATCAAAACATAAAACCAATTACTTTTAATGATTAATTACTTTTGAGGAGCGTAACGAGCAAATGTTGAAAACCACAAAATGATTTTGATTACGAGCCCTGGCTGGCAGGGTTGCAGTCAACTTTGATTTGATTTATGATGCGCACAACCCTCTTGACGCACACCCACACACAAACACACACACAGCTGGCACACCACATGACATTTGCCTAGCCATTCTGTTCATTTGATATAACCTTAAGCCTAACCCGACGACACCTTAAAATTCATAAGTTTGTCAAGTAGAAATTTACACACACGCATACACACACACACACACACACAACCTGAAGGAAAACAGCAGCTGCATGTCATTAACTATATGAGCCCAAGGCGTAAGACGTAATCCGGCGCTTGGGTCCCAAGGCGCGCAACATGGCGTATGCTTAATACAGGCGCCAAACTTTTCACCGCTTCATTTTTTAAACATTTAACAGACACACACACCACACTCTGCATATGTGTGTGTGTTTGTGTGAGGGGACAACTTTTCTATGGCCGTGTTTCTATTTTTACCCATTTTAGTTGTCATCAAGGCTGCGGATTATGTGCCCCAAAATGTGAGTTTATGTTAAAAATTATGCAAAAGCGAGGCAATGAAAATGCTGATGAGGCGAGCTGTTGCTGATAATGTTTATGCTGATGCTAATGATGCCGCATAACACCAAACCAAATGGAAATGAGCCGAGGATAAACACAACTGAGTTTCTGTTTATTTTTTGTGAATGCGACAACTAAAAAGACACCAAATTCTTTAATTACACTTGGCCACAAGTGGCCCAAATAGTTGGCAAAAAAAAACAGGGTTTTTTTTGCAACCCCTTTCAGCTGCTGCTTAACTGGCCAAAAACAAGCTCTTTCATCATATTAACCCCAGTTCACTCGAGCATGACGAATGAGTTTCTCAAGTTTGCCAATTTCAATAAAAATTTCAAGGTGTACCAGCTGCAGTTTGGCAAAAAGTTAAGCCAAGCAATTTAATGTTTATGATAGCCAACCTGTTGGCAAATATAAGCAAATAATTTATAATGTCATTTATACGAAGTATTCTCAATTTATTACCCAACATTTTACTCGCTAGTCGAAAAACACATAAAATTTTGTTTTATGTACCAAAATTTCGAGGCGCTAATTTATGAACCAAATCGTTGAGGAAACGAATTAGAGAAATCGATTTGCAGTTTTTATTTTGTGCTAACTTTTTTATTATTCATCGTTTCAGATTCATTTGACGGCTTTAAGTTACTTGCGGTTAACTGTAATTGACGATACTTTATCGCGAGTTCTACAAAATGGAAGCCCTCTAAAAACGGAAGAGCCGTCATGTGAGAGGCGCATTTCCGCGCCGGTCTTATGCTTTTATTAATTTTGCGGTTTACTGGAGACATTGTCGCAGGTGTCAGATGATTATAGCTTACGGTTTTGTCACGGGCACTATTCAATTAAAGACAATAAACTGACAGAAGTATATTGATGTGAACTGACAGCTGTGTTAATCATTCAAATGTATTTACAATGATTGCAAATTCGATTAGAATTTAATATGAATATATCAAAAAGAAAATAAAGTATAATATACTAAGCAAAATATACAATATATATAATTTATATATGAATATGGGGGTATTTCCATATATTGCATTAAGCACATTTATGTTTTTTTTTTCCTAAGCACGTATTACTTTAAGCAAGCTTATTTATAATTTTACAATCGAACAAGACTTTAAGCGAATTTCAAGAAATTGCAACGGGGAAATTTAACCGCTTAGAACAAATGTGGAAGAAGATAAAATAAGCAAGATAACAAGCAATGATGAGGATAATGCGAGAAGCATAAGATCAAGCGAAATTGTGTCTTATAAAACTGATGGAAATAATTATATTTTGGAGTAAAGTCAATCAAATAACTTCTATATTTACTATGATTTTTAAAATGAAATATTTAAATATTTTAATTAATTTGCTGTCAAAATATTTATAAATCAAACAAATTTTCATTTCATTCCAACAAACAACAGTCAGATATACCAAAATTCATTTTGATTTATAGCTTTAAGTTTATTGACAACTTTCTTTAATTGCATTGCATTTTTAATTATATATATATTATACAGAAATCTTAATTTGTATAGTTAGTTATTCAAAGCTTACCCAATGTGCAACGGCATGGAAATCGAAAATTTAAAAAAATGTCAATTTACAGCTCGCTTCCTGCGGCTGTTCGCTGTTAATCATGGCACACACGCACGCACACACACACTCTAATCTAGTTGGATGTTGCAAAAATATTCAAATGAGGGCTGCCGATAGATTAAAATATATATATGTTGTTATAAGGTTCACAGGCGCCTCCCACAGCACGCACCAACAACTTGTAAAAGAGTGCACTTGTTTCAAAAATCCGAAAACCCACGATTTTCTTCGCAACGTGCACTTGAACTTTAGCTTTGTTCTTTAACACAGACTTCACTGGGTCGAATTTGTTGGTCAAAGTTTGTTAGGCTGTAAAATGCCGCGAAGAAGACGTGACTTCAAACTGAGCTGAGGGCAACGCTTAAACGAACGACGTCCGAGCTGTGCGAAAGTAAGACGAACACTGACACGAGCATTGGATGCAATGAAAGTTAAGAACTGTAGCGCAAGCTCGAACAAGTTGCAAGCCGACATGTCCGCACAACTTCGCGGCGAGCCGAGTCGCGTCGAGCCGAGCCGACAGAGTTCTTCGTGTATTCTATGTTTTTCTGCTTCGGCTGCCGCTGCTTATGATCATTGGCTCCAGTGCAAATAAAAGCGAATAAGAAACGAGTGCTGTTCGATGTTTACACTATTTAGGACATTTAATCAAAGTTAAACAGAACACTATCCCCATCATTCGCTTTTAAAGGCAACAGTGTTTTCCAATTTTGATTACTACGCCATCCATCAGCAGACATCGTAGCAGGGCGGATCTGGTCCAATGTAGCCATACATACAACAGGCAATGCGGCTGGATGAGAAAATGAAAATGCAAAACATGCAATATAAATAGAAAACAATATATACAACTCACCCAGGATCTTCAAGTCCCACATAACCAAAGTTATAGATTTGCATGTCTATTTCTGGTTCTAGGGCTATTGAAGGTCACAAACGTCAGACGGACAATTTGGGAAAAAAACAGTTTAAGAACTTTGGTGTTGACTATGTCAATTTTGAATTTCGAATGTACATTTTTCAGAATTACAGAATTTTTATTTCGAGTTGTATTAATTTCAATTTTATAATTGCTTAACAATAATAATAAATATATATAAATTATTAGACGTTAAATTTTTGTAAAACCTAATAAAAATAATTTATTTTATTTGTAATAGAAATATAGATAACACAAAAAAAATATATAGTTAAGAACTTTTGTTAGCGCCGACACACAAAGCACGGAAAGCAATGAAAATTCCGACCTGCCGCAATAAATTCCGCGCGCGTATGCCAAAACGAGAGTGAAATATCCTGCACAGTAAAGCGCACAGTAGGACTAACTTAAAGAGACGCACACAGGAATAACCAGTAAGACTGTGTTTGTGTGTGTGTGTGTGTTTGTGTGTGTTTGTATGTGTGCGCGCCATAAATCGCGCTAAGCCAAAACAAAACATAGCTGGCCAAGTCCCAGCGAAGAGCATCATGCATCAGGCATCAGGCAGGTGGATGCCACAGCCTTTGACCTCACAGTGCTCTACATTCGATGTTTTTGTTTGCCACCCACCTTCCCCAACTGGGTTTGAGACGCGTCGGCGCAGTGGCAGCTCGAACCGAACAGCTGTTTAGATGTTCGAGCCCTTACCTAGGGCAACACAACTAAGGCAAGTCCTTGCAGCATCCAAGCTGAATACAAACAATGCATAAATAATTCAACATTTTATTTGTTGTTGAGTTACAATAACCAAATATATCTCCGGCCGCAATTCCACCTGGTGTCACCTCGACAATAGGGTTCCACCGGGGGGGCTATAAATACGATGCGATAAAAACGATCTTGCGATACTTCAAGGCGCATAGCTTTCCAGGGTATCTGTTAGTTTACCAGCCGCACGGGCAAGAAGTGCAACAGGGGCTGCCACATGGTCCGCAGGGGCCACAGCATGAACCACAAGATGAACCACAGCATGAACCACAGCATGAACCACAAGATGGACCACAGGTCGGGCCACAGCAAGGATCACATTTGACCAAACAGCCGGGCGGGCAAGGTCCAACGTAAAAAGGATCAAATTTGCAAACGACACGCATATTTATATCCTATTTGCACTGCGGTGTTCCCCTCTCAATTTAATTATGCACTAGCTACAGTTCCAACACATTCCCATTTATTGATCATTGAAAAAAGGACTTGTATTATGCTCACACTTACTTGCGTCCTTTATTTTGGGCCGAAGATATATGTGATTATTGTATCCTCAGGTCTTTTATTGCTTTAGTTTTTCATGTTCGGAGCTGTTGACGGACAAACAATTTTTTAAAATCTGAACTTGTTTTAAAATAGACGAAATTATGAAATAACTACATTCCACAAAGACTACTTAGTTTTACAAATTTTGATTTGTATATTAAAATGCGTAAAAAAAAATCATAAATCAAGTTTATATTGTCAGTTTTCTTCATATAAATATATGAAAATTGGCCAAATTGAGTCCATTGGGATAAAAGCAGAATCCGAAGTCAGATTAAGCAGCTCACTTTTAGAACCATAGCAAATGCTCCATAAATTTACCACTTTCGAAAACCTGCAAAATATTTGAAATCGCTGCCGTAAATCCCATCGTTCACTCTTTGACATTTATGTCTTTGAATACCGGAAAAACCATGCAAACTCTATTTTAACTGCTCACCATTTATTTTAAAATTTTTTAAAAAAAACATTTTTTTAATTATGAACTAGTTCTAAACGTGGACACACATATCTTCACCGTATTCGGAAGCAACTGTGAAAAAGGTTTTTTTAACAAGTTAAAATTGGAAGCAACTGGGGAAAACGCTTTTCCTGACAAGTTAAAAGCGGCCCAAATTCACAGAGCTGATTGAGTGTGCCGCAGCTATCACCTCGGCAAGCTGGGACTAGGACAAGGGGTGGGCAATATCCAACATAGAAAGGATTACATTTGCAAACGATATTCATTTCTATGGATCCTCGACTCGCAGCAACGAATCCCCATTGGTAAATACTGTATTCTTGCTGGAAGTTTACATAATTGAAAATAAAATAAAATGTTTTTCCATATGCGTATACCCACTTGGGTGAAGCTATTTATTTTAGGCTCAGATTTATTTTTTGATTTTTTTTTTAATTTTTCTTTTTTTACTGTGTTATTAAGACGAAATGTTCCAAAACAATGAAATTCTAGGTAATAGGAAGCCTGCTAAGTTTTAAACGGGTATTCACCTGGCCTACTTTGTTTTAAATATTTATTATGTAGAGCCTTGTCAGAACAGTCAAAATTGCATAGCGTAAATTAAATCAAAGGTTCATATTAATATGTGACTGTTCACAGTTAGCTTTTATAGATTTGACACTTTTGTTAATAACCAATGTCCACCACCAACTGCGTACTTAAATTATATTTACCATTTTTATTACACTGAGAATTTTCATGTGAGCAACACGAGAAAGATCTTGATGTATGCCACCTTTAAAATCCTACAGAATTAACAATGAATAAAAAAGCTAGATCGTATACATTTAAAAAAGTAATTTATTGAGAATTTTGTGTGAGCACAATGAGTTATAGCCACATATATTTTCAGCCGTAGTCAGATTAGCCTTCCTTAGCATCCTTTGAAGAGGCAATTCCCGAATGATTTCATCAAGATTGAGCCCAACAAGTAATACTTTGGTCAGCACGGTGCGGCCGCCTTGGCTGGGCCGACTGTTTTCACTCAGCAGCAACAGCCCGGGTAACAGCACCCGCCACACGGGCGGCAGCCGCAGCACCCACCGGCGGGTACAAGGCAGCCGGGAGGGCAAGGACCAACGTAGAAAGGATCAAATTTGCAGACGATATACATATTTCAGCTAAGTTTTAGGCAGTATAAGAGCCCTCCTGGCAAATATATAAATCAAGCTGCAAACTAAATGAAAAATATGAAAAAGTTCCAAACAAAAAAATTGTTAATTTTACTCACTTGAAATTTGTTGGGCTGGAAATATATGGGAATATAATTTGGCTATTTGGTTGATTTTAAATTTTGGATGTTTTTAAATCATACTCAGATATGTTCACTGGCCGAAAGGTTGTAAATGAATGAGCTCTACTGCGAAACGTTAGACCCAGCTCCAAAAGCAAATACAGTTCAAATTTGCGTAGCCTACTAAGTTGTCCAATTTCGTGTAAAAGAAATAAAAAATTAAAAAAAAAGTCGCAGCTGAACTGAATTTGCTTTTAAAACTCTCTCTCTCTCTCTCTCGCACACATTGTTGTTTGTGTCGGTTATCCACATTGATGCTGTCATAACTATAGAGATGCAAGTGTGTCTGCAGGATCAACAAATCAATTATCAGTTATATTTATCTGGCTAATTAACCACTTACCAATCAGTGTTCTGTTGCACTTTCAATTATTCTATTATTTCCAATGAGAACGAGCGTTTGCGAAGTTCTCCATGCATTTGAAGACGAATTGACCAGCTCCCTTTATGAAGGAACAGGGACCCTGCAGTTGGTCATTGCTCAACAGGGGTATCCCATTTCCGGGCGAATAGTGTTCCATGGCCTTTGCACCTCGATCGACCATTTTGCAGAACGAGTTCGAGGAATTGACCACCACCTGAGATGTTGTGTGTGTTATCAAAAATAATAATGACAGCGCTCCCAATACACCAATCGATTTGTGCGCCATTTCCATGTTGCAGACGAGCAATTATTTCAGAGATTCGTGCACCATTCCCAACGAGCTCTCATTCAAGCAGACCGCTGATCCCTTGAAATTTATGTAAATCGGTCATCGAGCTATTGTTGAATGACAAATCAAAGCCCTGCTGATGGGCTGCCCAAATGGGCCATGACCGTAGCACATTTTCGTAGGAAAGAAAGAATCATATTGCACATGCTTATCAAAGTTTCGTCCATGGATATCGCATCAAGTGTGGGTCCCGTTTCAAGTCGGGGCTGTGTAAAGGACTCGTTCACCCCTATGTAAGCACTGCGCACCATCGGCAGCATATGATCGAATGTACGGGCCTTTAGAGCTTCCATCTTTATTTATTTTTTTTTTTTTTTGCTATAGTAATTAATAATTTAAAGACAGCATAAAGCAGAGCTACATTCCTGAAATTTATATTTATACTTTTTAAACTTTTTGAGTCAACAGTTTCCATTTTTCTTCTGTGGCAGTAGGCTGAGCAGTCGGAATGATTAAAAAACAATCATAGTCAATCAATTTGTTTGTACATCAGAATTTTTACTTTATTTGAACAACTTTTTCCAACATGTGATTAAATAGCGAATACCGACCATATATACATATATATATATATATAGTCAGTACAGGAATAATCGGTCAAATATTCTCTTTTTGAATACATTTGATATTTGTTGTACTTATTTCAATTTATTTATTTTGTGCTTGTGTTCTTACTTGTGGTGCTATTGTCTTTTTTTAGGCCACTGCAGCAGCAATATCTTCTCTCGGCCATTGCTTTACAGCGATCCGGCCAGCCGCAGGGCACATAGCCCGAGTAAAGGCCATAGGGACACGATCCGCAGGACCTTTCAGGATATGGACCAATATAAAACGGATTCATGGATTCGCATTTTTGATGGCAGCCACCCATTTCAACCAATTTCTATAGAGCTGTTAAACTTCTAACACTTCCTGATTATACGAATATTGTGAAAATCCATTTTTTACTTACATCTGCAAAACAAAGAAACTGAATACGAGTTGAATAAATTTTTCTACTTACATCTGCACAACAAAAAAAATACTGAATACGAGTTCAATAAGTTTTTCTCGTACTCTAAACTTGACTTGAAAAACAGAGAGATCTTGATTTTAAAAATTTTTGCTTAACATATGATTAACATATGTTAACAGTATGTTAAAAATAATAAACGCTTTAATTGGTTTCAAAGACAATTTAAAATGTATTCAGGGCTATTTGTTCATTGTTTGTGGGGTAGTAGTTGTTGGTGGATCATTCGAGCTATTGTTACAAACTTCATCATCTATTTCAGTGCATTGCTGTCTGTTGTCGATAGCCGGTGGACATCCGCCACAAGGCGATCGTAATCCTGAACACGGTCCGCACTCGGCATTCGGACATTCACTTTCATCCGTACAGTCCGTATCACAGCAGGGGGGATTGGGGCCAATATAGCCAGGATTAAATACAATGGGCATTGTGAGGAGTCAGTTTTGATGGAATCTATAAAATTGTTGCTTCAATGCAAACATAAAATCACGAAGTGCAGACACTTACCAATAAAGATGAATGAAGCAGGTTGGTTCTATGGCAGGTGTTGAGAGCTGTGTGTTGAGAATGTAAAGCAAATAGATTTACTGAACTGTCACATGGCCAAAAGCCTGCTTTAATGAAAGCAACTTAAAAGCCTGTCAGCTTTCAATAGCCACACTGCAGACACAATCACAATGGCCCCATTCTGGCCCTGCGCAGACACACAATGCGTATAATTATTTCATAATCGGGCAACACTTCATTTATGGCGACAAAAGCCTGCAGATGTGCAAAGCCACGCCCCGGCGGGAATCTATGACCGGCCAATAAATGGCACAGCTAGTAACTATGATTGCATTGCATGTATTGAACTAGAGAATACCCTGTTAACTATTATAAGTATAATTAGAATACCTGATCTGAAAAGCTGCTCTTTAAAAACTAGATGCATTTTAGTTGCAGTCGGATGTAACCGAAATGACAATACCCTTTCAGAGTTCGATAAGAACCTTACATAATTTGTACAATAACCTCCATCATCAAACATTTAAATCAGTTTAATATATGTGATCGGAAATAAGTAAGGGGAACCACATAATATTAAAAAAAAAAAAAATTTTGAAAATTGTTTTTTTAATGCACTACAATTTAGAGGACAAATCATAATCAAAATGTTATCAAACATGATAATCGGTTCAGTTTTGTCAAAAAATCATATTACATTTTACCTAAAGCAGAATTTAAATCATTTTTTAAATAAGTTTTTAAATCGATAGTGTAATTTGGATGAATTGTTAAAGCATTGCTTTTGGAATGTTTCGCATGCAAATATACCCGATTATCAGGCAAGTCAATTATTAGAGGGCATCGACAGCAACATGCACAGTGTAAGTTTTAACTTAAAATTAATGAATAATTAAGCTGCATTGGGGACCCGTTCGACCCATTGCTCGAACGGAAATGCAACATTTGCATAACTAACACAATGAACTACATTGAATGAATGCGTTTAGTTTGAATGGATGCACTCGTACATGTGTGCTGGCATTAGATATGCAAATTCGAATACTTTCCGACATAATTGGTATATAACGGCAATGCTTTTGTCAATTAATCAATCAATCAACCAACCACCGAGCCCGACAATGCCAATAATGAACGCAATCATAATGACGCTCCAGTATGCACTGCGGAAGCAACTTGTCCACTGTCTTACGAACTTCGCCAGCAAAGTGCACCTTGCTGCATGTTAATGTCATCATTCTTGATCACTCGCAAAGTTCAGAATGCCGCAGCAACAACAAGAACAACAACGGTAGCAATCATAAAATCATCGATGCCCCCCGCAACACCGCAATATCAAAAGCTGACATGACCAATGTTATTGCTGCTTCTTCTTCTTCTGCTGCTGCTGCTGCTGCAACGCATCAAAGTCGTGTGCGTTCTCTCTTTGTGTAATTCATATTCAAAGCGCGTCGCGACACAGCACGCTGCGGTTACCATTGCTTAGGGGAGGGGCGGAGGCTTAACACTAGCGTAGGCGTCGCGACGTTCCCCGCACTGCTCCCTCCTCCACTGTGTGCAACCGCGCGCACTGCTTTTAAGTGGCGGCCAGTGGTCAGCGTGTGCCCCATTGCGTGGCACGTTGTCCGCTTACTTTGTCTATGCATTTGCATTTGTGTGTGTGCGTGTGTGTGTGTGTGTGTTTATGTGAGAGAAGTGTGTCTTGTCGATGGCTCGCTGCGGTTGTCGCGGCAATTCCGAGCCGCACTGGCGTTTTGGCTTTCAAGCTTGCTGAGCAAATTCCCATAATTATGTGCACTCAAAGAAAATGCAAGTGAAAACGAGTCGAGATAAAAACTTTTGATAAGAACCTAATAAAAATAGACTAAAAAAGAAATACATAAAACACAACCTCAACGAAATACAAAATTAAATGTCAAGTTTATATACATTATAATTTGAGTGTTGCAATATAACAATTTATGTGGCAAAAGTTTCTAAAAAAAATGTAAATTCTTTAATATATCATTAAATCATGTAATAAATTTTTATTTTTGAAAAATATATTGTGTTATAATTTAATTAAGTGCAATTCCTAAAATGTATTAAACATGTAAGTATTCAATTAATATGCAAGCCTAATACAACCTATTATACAATATATATGGTATAATATATACATATATGTATTTTTATATGCCTACCCTAAAGCTATTAAACTGTAATTATTTCTAAGAACTTTTCAAAGTTTTTAAGCGAACCCTCGAAATAACAACATAAGCACACATAAAAATATATATATATATATATTTATATATTTATATAAGAAGCAAAAACCAATCGACTTTGTCTATACCACATCCGCTTATAGGTCTCTGCAAAGTGAGTTTCTTTTCAACTCTTTTTTTGTTTTCGTCGTATAATTCCAGTTCTTGTTATAGTGTTGTCCGGGTAGTTCCTGGGTGCCTCTGTCGGGCCACGCGCAGCGGCCACTTGTCTCGTCGTAACTGTTTGAAATATGTTGTGGAGAAATGACAAAGTGACCGGAAGATGATACTGTAATAAAACAAACACACACAGCCGACTCGTGGAGTGCACGAGGGGAGAGCGGGCAGGGGGGACGGGCCATGTTCATGTTTGCCTAGGAAATAGCAGAGGCGCAAGCACAATGGGTAAACCATACTGGAAATGAACATGGGTAACTGGACAATGTTTTATATGCTGTACACTGTGCGTTTTCTATTTGTGTTGCTTTTTTCTCTTCTTCATTTCTATTTTTTAGCCATTTATTTACAAATGAACAATATTTATGGCCTCTTTCTGAACTCTAACTACGTTTCAAAGAGTTCCACACAATCTGCTGTGCTGTGCGGCCAAACATCCGTTCCGTTCTGTCTCTTTGCTGTTGGCTCATAATTTTGTGGTTTTATTTTTAGTTCTTCGTATGTGGCATACGAAAAATAAAATTTTGGACTTAAAAAAAAAATAAAATAAATAAAACAAAAAATATTTATGTTTTTTGGTATGCTTTTGGCATACGTTTAATCGCTTCGATAGTTCAATTTTTATAAAACTTATGATAATTTGCCGGCAATTATGTGTTGCCAATAAAGAATTGAATACGTTTATTATGTATGGTGCGTACAGATACAATCTGAGGTGCTATTATGAAAACAACAATTTTATGGATGCGTTGACTCCATAAATCCTCTGCAAGCGATAAAAATCTTATTGGATGGGTATTGAAAGTGTAATAGTTAGGAATATGTAAAGGTGTTATTTTTATGTTTTGATTAGAACAATTAATAGATACTTAAAAATTAAGAAATAAAAATTAAAAAAAAAGTGATTAGTTTTATAGAATATGAATGAATGAATAAATATGAAAATGTAACTTAAATACTAATTAGTAATTTGTGATGGAAACATGAAACTATCTGACTGTAAATACTTAATAGTGATTAAAAAATTGTGTTTCACTTTATATTAATTTAAGTCTACATTTTTCAAAGAATTTAATGCGATATTTTTGTGTATGTTTATTTTTAGTTGCAGCTATTTCTTAGCTAAAATCAACTGCAATACTTAATAAAAGAAAATACTTAGCTATTAGTCACTCAAGTCAAACTTTTATAAATGCTAAACGATTTCGATTTGTCTCAAAACAAGCTGAAGCCAGGGTACAACCTGACTCGACTCATAATTAGAGTTGTCATGGGAAGAATTTATTATGACCAATTGGAGTTGCTGTCGAACGGGGAGCACTAAATGCCGGCACTTAAGCGATCATAACTTTGGCCGTGATAAATCGAACTGGAATCGCCCGCAGAGGCGGCTCAAATCGTATGCAAGAAAACTGTGTGGCAACTGTTTAAGGAAGATGTGGGGGAAAAAGGAGAAGTAGGAGAGAGATGTGTAGCTTAAGAGCAAGAACCTGTATTCTGAATGAAGCCAGATGCAGCTGGCATTGAATGAATTGGTCTGCCGTTGTCTGGGCAATCAGCGCTACCGGGCACGAAAAGTAAACGCAGAGCGCCCCTCGCTTCCCAAAAAACCGGATTCGGTTTCAATTGGCGCTGTGGCACTTGGCGCGCTCTCCAACTCTGCGCCAGGATGAACTGCGGCGGATGTCAGCTGGAGCGCCGAGGCGCTGAGGCGTTAAGGGGATACTGTGGCTGTGGCAGCCTCTAAGCGCCTTGTTGCAACGCCTGCCTCTGCCTTGGGTGCTTGGCTGCCAGAAGTGTGGAGAGGACGCGTTCAAGTTGAAATTGCCGCAATTGCGTGTCGACCACAATCTTAACCAGCAGCAACTGCGGCAGGCAGAGGCGACGCCAACTCCAGCCAAAAGTTCTAACTGACTGCCTGCTTGGTTGTTACCTTGCCCCATCTTATTCGCTTACTGGTTCTGCCCGTCCGTCCGCCTGTCTGTTTCCTTTTGTTTTAATGAATAAGTTGGAGCACCTGCTCGCTCTTTCACTGCGGCCTGTCTGTCGCCCGGACTTGTTGCCCCAAGTTGGACAACGCGTATGTGTTCTATCTTTGCGGCAGGCTCTTGCCATTGTTAATACGCTACATATACATATCGTGCGGCATGTGAGTTTTGAACAACTTTGTCAGACAACAGAACCGTCTGTCAGTTCATCAGTAATTGTCGCTGTACTGCAGCCAGCAGAAAGTTTCATTCTGAAGTTTGTTATCTACATGCCGCGTACTTAAGAATTTATTCTATTTACTTTAAAATATTCAACTCGTGCGAGTTGATAAATGGATAGCTTGGCACTTAACAAAAAAAACTGTCTATCCGTCATTTAATTTTTCAAACTTTACTTTATCGATACTAAAAATAAATAGAAACACAGCGCAATTAATAAAAAATTATTTTAAAAAATTATCTATTATCGGTTTAGAGTCACGATCAATTTTAAATGTGAATTAACATAATCGATAAAAGCACCAATCGGTACAATTGATAATCGCTTTTAATGTTATTTTAATGAAAAACAGTCAATGCCTGCGATCATTGTTGATCAGCTGTATTAAAACCGATAAAAAAGTTAGACTTGTCGATATTCGATAAACAGGATAAGTTGATAGGCAGTCTCGCGTTTACTTTCCACGTGTTTTTTTTTTTTTTGTTTATTTGTTTTTATCAGTTTTCTATCAGTCAAACAAAATTTACATTGATTGAAAGAATATATAAATACATATCCACAAACAGCGAAAACAAAGTTGACGTCTTCTGCGTAAACAGCGTATTTGATTATCGAGTTGACTCAATTAAAATAATGACAACTTGTTTCGACATCAGTTTCATATTTGCATTGCCACACGATATGTCGGATAAGTTTGCGGGCTTTGTCTGCATTTGATGCTTTAATTATAAAGTTGATTGCGTTGGCAGAGTCAGCAGCGAGTTGCTCGTAAAGTCAATAAATAACCTGTTCAAATGTCGTTAAGCGTAAATCAGCGATACTGCAAGGAACGTAGTCGCGAGTCTTGTAATTTTCATTCATTAAGCTGTGCCACACCTGCACGCCCCCTTTTGAACTGGATAGGCAACCCTGACATTGAAACCAAACCGTCAGCAGCGGCAAGTAGCCACATTAAAAACCTCGTTTGGGCCACTTGGCTGCCTGCCCTATCGCTGGCTCATCGCAGACGCTGCGAAGAGCCCTCGACATGGACAATTGACGGCAACAATGCATAACGAGGATAAGTGGCATAAAGGAAGAGAGAGAGAGAGAAGAAAGACGTTGCAAGCCGATAGCGCAAAAAGCACGCACATATGCGCGAAACATTGGCCTTAAAAATCAACCCCAAGACACCCAAAAAAAAAAAAAAAACTTTTTTAAAAATGCCGAATTTTAAATACCCTTGCAGACAAAACAAGATATATTCAGCAAACGGTTCTTATTGTTTCTTAAGATATCTAAAATAACAACAATTTGGATATTGTTAAGATTTAATTGTATATTTGAGTCATAAGAAATTAAGTCAACAAATATCTATGCAATCAAAATGATCGTAGCTTTAAATAATTTTAATACCGCACGAGAATATATAAACTTAATGCATATCTGATATTAAAATTGAAATACCCCTGCAAGGTTGCAACAACTTGAGCTGCCTATAAATTGAATTGTAAGACGAGTGTGTGTGTGTGTGCAGTAGTAAATAAATTAAAGGTCTGAAGGACTCATCGTAACATCGCTTGCGCGATTCGATTACGAATCGAAATTTTTTGAGTGTACTTTAAGCCAACGCCAACGAATCAGAGCAGAAGGCCAAAAGCCATTGCAAATAATTACAGAGCAGCAGCAGCAAAGCGAACACGCTCAGGTGGCAAGTGGCAATGATGATGATAATGATGATGTTGCAAGACAATTAAATTGGTGTGTGGCAAAATTTAATGTCGGAAAATCAAAGCAATTTTACTCAGCACTTTCTCTCTCTCGCTCTCTCTCGCTCTTGGACGCACTCTGTCTCTGTCACTCTTTGGACAATTATAAAGCACGAGATTGCACTCTTCCTGCTGCTGGCAAAGTATAAACTGCTCGTTGTCAACTCATTGTCAACTCGCTCGCTGCAAGTTTTGCGGCAAATAATTTTCTTCATCTTCTTGGCGCTTTTTTTCCATTGCTTTTTCCACTGCTTGCTGCTGCAGACATTTTTAATAAGTTGCCTGGCAGCCGTTGCACGTCGTCGCAGCAGCAGCAGCAGCAACAACAAACATTGCAGCTGCCAAGTTGAAAATGAAATTCGTGGCACGAATAGATTTCCAAACATATGAGCAAAAGAGAAAACAGACATAGGGACATAGCGACTGACGGACGGACAGTGAGACGGAGGCACAAAGCACGTCGACTATGACAGAAATTCGAAAATGAAGCAATTTACTTGTATATTTGATACGGCCGGCCATGGACAGTTGTCATACAACTGTACGGTTGGATGGGAACCGAAACTGCAACTGCAACTGCAACTGCAGCTGGTCACCAGGCAGCCGACAGCTTATTAAGTGCCAGCACCCTTCTCTCCCCCCCCCCCGACCATCTTCCGACCGAGTTAATAATTAGCAGTGCATATCTGAGCGCATTTTATGAATTACTTTCATAATTGGTTTTCTTTTTCAGCTACAACTGAAAGAGTTGTGAATTTCTATATCACTGCTTTAATGTTAAAGTTGTTTTTGTAGCTTTGTGGATTGTTTAAGAATTTTACAAAATAACTTAATTTCGAGCTGTCATTTCAATCATCACATTATAAACATTTTGAAATTGAAATTTTTTATAAATTTAATATATGTATTACCTAAAATCAAAAATAATAATTAAGAATAGTTTTACAAAATAATATAATATTTTTCTATTATTAATATTTTTTCAAATATATATTAGAGAAAATAATAAAATATAAATATAAAAAAAAAATTGGTGGTACTTTTGCTGTTGCATAAATTTTGTGTCTTTGTTTAGGAACATTTTCGTAGCTGATTTGCACACGTGTTAAATATGCAATTTAAAATTTAAGGCATCTTTGTTTTATAATATTTGAAGTGCTTAGTGCTTATGAACTCTCGCAGGTGCTCAGCGCAATTACTTTGGCATGACAAAACCCTTTCCAATTAACGCCTCCGGCCCGCACACATAATGGGGTATAGAGGCCCCATTCTGGGCAAGCGTCTTGAACATTTTCGACTTGCAATGGCGCTAAAGCACAGAAAACCTATAAAGAAAATGCCAAAAACTAAAGGCACTAACCAGTAAACCACCAACGCTCACACACACACGAACCCGCCAGCCCACCAAAATGAGGCCCCCATAGACCGGAAGTTGGGCCTAGGCGGCAATATGGCTGGCAGCTGGCGTAATGGCGCTGCCTAAAAGATGGCACAAATAATGAAAGCAACGCGCTAATACTACGTGCAAAATGGTTTTCGGCAGACGCCGTTTCTAGTGCTGCACATTCACATGGCGTATACGTAACGTTGTCACCGACGGGGCTCAGCTTATGCAATGCAATTTCCATTTACATAAATTCGCGCATGTGTGCGTGTGTGTGTGCGAGTGTGTGTGTGTGTGTCGCAAGGCAAACCTACTAGAAAACTTTTACCTAGTTGTCTTCTATGTCAATTTGCTGGTAAAATTACCTTTTTGTTAATAGTTGCGGACGCGTGGGGGACGCAAACATTAAAAGTAATACAAATGTTGCCTAAACGAAACGCGCCAACAGCAACAACGACAAAAATAATAACAACAATAACAACCACAACAGCAACAGCAGCACAAGCATTTACATTAAAACAACGGTAAATGCTTATTTAACTAATTTTGCAACATGTTTGCAAATATTTAGAATGCAACAGCTGCATAAGTGCGAGGGACACTCGAATAGTTTCTTAATAGTTTAGTGCGAATTAAGGATTTAAGTTAAGGATAGTCTAAATAGTTTTTTTTAAATTTAATACTACACAATACTAAAATAATACATAATATTACAAATATTTTCTTATGTAACGTTTGGATAGTTCTTGTGGCAACCCTTGCAGATATATGGATAAGAGTAGAGCAAAGACTGTTAAGAAGTACTTTGAGTCTTTAGCTACATGCATGTAGTATGTGGTATGTGTTTGTTTTTATTGTTGTACACCTACTCCTACTGAGTTGAAGCCACAAAACCGCTAGTCAGGTGTAGACAACTTTGCAAATTGATGCCGCTTGCTTAACCGTCAAATGAACGCACAGATTCAAAACTACTTCGCGCACATCAACTTATGCAGGCGCCTGTCTGACACATCGGGCTGGGGAATTCGGCCACTTAGCGTCTTGATTTTGCTCATCCAAGTTTGAGCTGATTAACACACATTATACGCCTGAAATTGCCGTCTAATTAGCATTGTTTGTTTCTCATGTTCCAAAAGAACTTTACACACTCAGCGCGCGTTGACTTTTCAATGGCGCGAAATGTCACACTTGGATAAATAATAATAGGCCAGAAAAGTGTGTATACACTGCCTGCCCAAGCACGTGATCCAATTAATTAATACTTGAAACGACCAAAGAGAAACATTTTCGAAAGCATTTATGCGAGCAGTCCGACCAAAAGGCAATAACGAACCTGGACTGAACTCAAAAGGGGTAAATTAACTAAAATATATCCTGTACGAAAAAGAAGAGGTTAACTTAGATAAATTCTTACTTATACTTACTGAAATAGCGCTATCGATACTATCGATTACAAATTAGCAAAGAAAACATGCTAAAACAAATTTTGAAATAATCGATTCTTCGACAATACGATTCTTCGATAAGCTGCGATATAATTAGGCAACTCTGATTAAACAGATTTACTAATAAATGACTTTTAAGCAGCATCCAAAGGGTCTTCCTTAATATTTTTACTGATGCGCATCCAAGCTACGTATGCGCCATGTCCTTTCTTTGTAAATAACTGAAGCTTATTAAATGCCGTCACTTGACACATTTAATTAACAGACACGTAAAACTTATAATTGAAACACCGACTCACACACACGCACACACACACTTACACACGGAGCCAAACGCACAGATGTGACTGCACGGTAATTGTTTTCTCTGGACATCTCTGGCCTGGTTGACTGGCTGACTGACTGACCGCCCGGGCTGCCCAATGAGTGCGAAAATAAATATTCAACAGACACTCGTTTTAATTGCAAGAACACGCACACCGTTCAGGCCAAGTAGCTGATTTAATATTAAGCATTTTCCTGGCAAAATTGGCGAAATATTAAATAAAGTATAAATGAGTTAACATGATTCTGATCAAGAATAAATTTTGAAAACAAAGTTATGGCAATTAACAGTTGCCTATACAGATATATTTCTATGTATTCTACTTGAGTTTAGAGGAAAAATGCCATTTTTAAATTACCATATTAAAATGCAGTAAAAGTGCATTTAAAGGTGTTTTACTATTTCTAACCACATTACACACCTTTTTTCACAGTGTATATTTTCCAAAATACGCCTAATCCCTGCACAAAGCCTGCACTCCATTTATTTTTTAAAGTCAATTAAATTTCGCATGCTGGCACTAATCAACGGCCGCTATTTATGGGCAGGGCTCTGTTTGTGCTGTTTATGGCCGCAATGCTAAGTCTGCTGCCGCATTTTTGGGTCAAGGCTGTTGCCAGACAAACGGCGCACAGGGCCTAGAGATGAGAATTGTCTGACTGAAACTCAAAAATAAAAAATAAAATAAAATAAAGACTGCGAGTAAAGCTAAACTCGCTGAGCTGCTGGGTTTGCCAAAAAACATGCCGACAACCGAAATGAATCTATGTAGAATGCTGTGAAACATGAACTGGGGGCGCCCACTCGCCACACATGTGAGCATTAGAGACTGGCTCCAAAACTAGAGAAATAATATATTTATTAAAAATTGTTTGCTTCGTGCTTCACTGCACTTTACGGCCAAGCACTTGGCCATTATTATTTATTGTTGGCAGGCACACAGACGCACAGACGCTTTCTGGCACATCCCCTTTCTATTGGCTGGTTCGCTGAGCATATTGCAGGGTCCAACTATTTTCTGCTGCATACTTTCGGGCGTCGCTGTCTCATAGTTTTTGCGGTTCGAATTTAATTAACGGCGAAAACTTCTTGGCCAGTAACCAGTAAACTTTACGTATTTGTTTTAATAATTTTAATTAAAGCACGGCCAACATGCAATTAGCTATTTTCCATCTACGCTAATGAGTAGCCTCGCGTTTTGTTAGCCAAGTGCCAAAAGGACCGCAATCAAATTTCAAAGCGGGGGTCACGCTTCAATCGCCGGCTCATTGCAATGCAAATGGCATTTGAGACTTTTGAACTGATTGCTCGCGCCGCAGATATAACTAATTAAAACCCAAGCACCCCCTTGTCCCCTGACATCCACTGTCAAAAAGACATAAGCATGTGCAATGGGAACANGGGAGGGTGGGGTATAGGAATGCGATTATATTTGTATGCAGTACGCAAAACGCAGTAAAGTAAGCAAACACGTTGCGTCAATGCAACTGTTAATTCAACATGGCCGCCAATTAGCATGCGGTCACATTGTGCGTTAATCGACTGTGTTCCAAAAAACAAATTCACGTCGAAATCAACTGCTGAATGTTTTTTTCCCTTCAAATACATTTTAATACATTAAGCAGATTTTGGCGAAATCTATTTCAGTTTATTATTAATTTATTTTTATTTATATTCTTTAAATTTAAAGTTGAGGTTTGGAAATTAAATCTTGTCATCCCAGAAAACAACTATTTTAACAAGTAGATAAATTTTGTGAGATTTTGTGTTACAAAATTCGTTTATTCAAATACCCATTAATTAATCTGCATATTTTAAATTATCGCAAAGGTTTATCAGAGATCGGCCTAAATACAACACAATTTAAGCACATATTAAACTACTTGTTAACTGACAAGCACTTTGAAAGCCCTAAGATAACTTTCACTTTAGCTAAGTTAAAATGTTTTTATAGCTTTCTTTTCCTTTTACTTCCTCTTAAATCAATTTAATACTTTGACTAACGATCGTGTCCGCCGTCAATTCAATAATCTTATTTTGCTCCCTCGCTTCCACTTGTAGAAGCAAAAATAAAAAAAAAAACAAAAAAAGCAAGCCAGTTGTCAGCCCTGGCCCCATGTCAATGCCAATTTCCCTTTTATGCACAACTTAACAGAGCTTATTGCTTTTTACTCTTCATTGCGCATAAATTTAGCATATACAATACGCATGATATGATGCCTTAGACCAACGCCACCCAGTTTTATGCGCTTTTGTCTGCCTGCCACAAGCCCCGCCCCCTTCGACCCGCCCAACCATATGTGCAGTCAATCGTGTGCTGTGTGGATGGAGCGGGGGGCGGGTGAGCAGGGGGGCACGCATACACTTATGCCCTGGAGGCGGGCGAAGATGCTGCGAGTCTCATTAGAGGCAGCTCAGTTTGACTACAGGTAATCTGCATACAAAACGCCGGCTGCAATCCACGTTTAGCGCCCCGCACACCCTCTTTACACTCGCTATATTGTCTGTCGCGAGCGCACGTTTCGCAGCTAAAAGAAGATATGGCCATAATAGCGGGTAAAAAGAACTAACTGCATTTAAGGCAAACAAAATGAGCGCCACGTAGCGCTAAACATAAAATTATGCATGTGTGCAGCTACCGCTACCGCTCCGCCTCCCCCCAACCCCCACCAACATTTTTATATTACACCCCTCGAACTTTTACCACTTGCATTTCCTTTTGCTCACTTTTTGCTCACTGTGGCAAGTGAAAGCAACGCAAACGGAAATAATTCAAGTGCAATGCAAATCATGACACGGCCACGTTCAGGTAATTGTGTGTTTACCAAAAGAGGAACAGGACGTCCGGGCGAGCAATTGCGGAGCCAAAAACAACAAAAAAAATGGCAAAACGGAAATGAGCAAACACATTGCGAGAATAAGTGTGCCCAGAGTTAAATCAATTTGAGGTTGACCAGTGCACTTATTAAACCCAAGCAAAGCATGTTAAATCAGTTTGGCGTAGATTATGTAATATAGTTTCGATCCTGGTTTAAATTTAAGGATCAATCGATTTAAAATACTTAAAGTCCAAATTTATTGCATTAAAAATAAAATTTGTAAGCTATTTATCAATTGAGCAATCGATTAATAAGCCATTAAAAGAATAAAGCGTTTGTCATTTGCCGAATATTTTATACACTTTAAAACGCAAATTCGAACTGCAACAATGCTGCACAATAAACTGCATTGTAAATGGCCTATAGTCAGATTACATATATGACTGATAATGATAGGCTATAATCTGATTAATCGTTCTCGTTTATGGTCACTTTAACCTCAATGCAATATCCGACCAGTCATTTATTAATACTTTATTACTTCAGGTCCTGTGCTGCATTTAATGATTGGCTTTCAACAAAAAGAGAGGAAAGCAAAAAATTGTTCGAGGCGCTACACAAATATTGTATTTGCAATTTATATGCAATTTCTTTATGCAAGCCCCTCAAACCCCGCACCCACACTTCATTTTCAATTCAATTTGAAGAGTTCGACAGCAGAAAGCGAAAAAAAAGAGAGTTGGACCACCATTTATATAAAGTAAATAGACAAACAGACAGTTAAAAAGACTGAAAGAGTGAGGGGGGGGGGGGGGGGGGGGGAAAAAAGGGGGGGAAAANGGGGGGGGGGGGTGTAAAAAGAGAGTGCAGATAATAAACATAAGTATAAATAAACAAGCAAGCTAACTTTTTGAGACCTGCTCCAACCATAAAAATGCTTTCAAAATACGCTGCAAATAAGAAAATGGATAAATGTAAATGCTTCGCATTTTCACAGTTCGAACATCTATCAAATTCTGTGCTGATTTTCAAGCAAAGACCAAATGTGTGTGTATGTGTGTGTGTGGCACAATAAGATAAAACTGTGAATGCGACTTCTCAGCAACTGCATGAGAAATGATATGTGGGCAACCAATACTCAACTCAAACAGCAACAACAACAAGTGAGATTGCTCTAGTCGGGACCGCCCGACTAGAAGATACCCTGAACCCAGAAATGAGCACATACACACAAACTCTCGGCAGTTGATGAGTAT